>JAXBDA010002601.1:0-41177 GCA_036023075.1 Gaultheria prostrata | reverse complement strand
TGTTGATGACTTGATGTTGTGGTGGAGTAATGCTGTTGTAGTCATGTTGAAGACATTTGTTTACTGTCTGTCTTTAATTATGTTGTTTACTGTCTTTATGTTTATTTCATGGAAATTTGTGAGGCTAGTGAGTCCGGTCATTGGTCATGTACTAAGCAAATCTGCTATGTTACTCAGTGTAATGTGAACAGTTTAGTAGAGACGGTGACTACTTTTGATTGGGATCATTTGCTTCTGTCTACTTGTATTGTTTCCCTACTGCTAATCTTAAGTTGGGTTGGTTTAATGTGAACAATTTAGTAGAGTCAGTGGCTACTTTATTCATGCTGTTAGATTCTGTCATTAAAAATTTCTATTATATGGATACATGCATTATTTTGTTTAGTAGCAAAAAAAGTAATAATCCGTGGATAAACCGTAAACCGAACCGTGATTTTTTGATTGCTTTGGAACCGGACCGTAGACTTTAAGTTCGGACACGGATTGCATTTTATCGGACCGTAGACTTTAGGTTCGGTCCTCGGATTCATACCAATCCGGACCGTTGACACCCCTAGATGGCCCCATGAAACATTGAGGCCCACCCACGTGTTACTTGTGGTGGACCTGGTGGTAAGAATGTCATTAGTTTTATTTTTAAATTATTTCTGAATATTAACCAAATGGAAAGAGTAAAATCTTAATAAATACTATCACAGACTAGATTCTTTTAACAATTCCTGTACGGGTGATCTCAAGAAGTACATGTAATCCCAAGATCAAGGGTTTATAGGGACTGGGTGGGGCTGGCACCCCACTGACCAGTTTTTTTTTTTTAAACTTTTAAACTTCGATTTCATTGATGTTGATGAGCATTGCAGGTTCTAAAACATGAATAGAAATGGAGGATTGGGTTTTTGGAATTTTTGACTATTGCTAGAAGTAGGGATGGCAATGGATCGGTTCGGTTCGGGTATTGCCATATCCAAACTCATTACCCGAAACTAGATGAGTACCCAGAACCGAATCGAAACCCGAACGGGTGGGGGAAATTGAAACCATAACTGAACCAATCGGGGATCGGTTCGGTTCGGGCACTCCCCGTTAAATTAGAAAACAAAATAAACACGAAATAATTATGAATAAAATTCAAATATGAAAATCAATTAAACTGGAAATGCCACAAATCTGTCAATTAAAAAGGTATGTAGATATGCATTTAGATATTTTAAATGCAAAACTAATATATATCTAAGTAGAAATTCAATGCATTGAAGCTCTACACAGACTAAATTTCTACGTATAAAGGGTAATTTTGTAGTTACACATATCCAGTTCTGGGAACGGTTCGGTTATCAGCTCAAACCAGAACCAAACCGAACCCATTCAGTTATCTCACATCCCATACCATACCCGCACCCACGGGGAATATTTCGGTTATGGTTTCGGGGAAAAAAACCAGTTACTGTTCGTATACCCATCGGTTCGGTCAAGATTGCCATCCCTAGCTAGAAGTGAGGATTAATTTTTTTTCGTTATCTTATTTCGAGTTAGTTTATACGTGATGATTTTTGTGGGATCAACCCCACCATTCACTAACCAGGGGGACAATTAAAGCCCGTGCAAATGCCCCTGCAAGTTTCAATCAACTGGTTGTAGGGGTTGCTTATCCCATATAAATTGATCGTTTCTTTTTTCTTTATTTGAAAGTCTCCACTACAATATGTTTTTGCCAATTAGGAATAATAAAACAATGCCAATCAACTAAAGATATTTGTTAAATAGTAATGTTTTATATATAACAATCTCCACTCTTTTTTTCTTTTTCTCGGACAGTAAACTTTACTTAATGTTATAGAATGTACAAATTCTTGTGATTAAATTCTCAGCTTTAGCTTTAGAATTCTTGTAAGACTTGTTTTTTTAAGTCTGATGTGTCTGTTGGATGTGCATTGATAGAGATGTTGCCAAAGGAAGTGGTGACTTTGGTTCAGCAAAGTAAGTGTTCGAGAAAATGTCTGAAAGAAATTCAGTCACTTGGACTCTGATGATAACTAGAAATTAGATATTCTCCGATGGGGAAAAAGGAAGACATTGAAACTTCTCGTCCTTATTGTTTGCAATGCATTTTCTTGTTGCTTATTTGTTGAGAAGTTTTGGCTCCATTGTTATCAAGCTCCCCTCCCCCAAATGTTATGAATTCTTATCAGTAGGAGGAATGGCATATTGAAACGGGAAATGGATGAAACTACTCTTGGTTGACATAATCCTTAGTTGTAATTATATCTTGTGAATTGAAAACATCTTGTGAGTCAACATCTTGTGAGTCAAGATAACCACAACTGAACCCAAGTAGGCTTTAAAAAAGAGAGATATATTACACATTTTGTTAGTCCAGATAATCACATCTTGTGAATCCAGAGTCCAGATTACCACATCTTATGAGTCCAGATAACCATATCTTGTGAATCCAACGTCCAAATAACCACATCTTGTGAGTCCAGATATGGTTATCTGCGCCAGCGACTTTTCCGGCAAAGTCCAACTTTCCGGCATGGTATATTATGTATTAAATTAATGTGGGGGTATAATTGTCTATTAAAATGGGAGAATGGACCTTGTACCTTAGGAAATGCAAAAAAATGGATTAGAGGTGTTATGGAAATATAAGGTGGACTTGACATGTTAGGAAAACCTATAATGGATCTTAGAACAGTTTGTTATTTATATTGAAAATTGCGAAATTGGACAATTTATCGATGAGCCCAGAATGGCCCCAAATTTTGTGGGCTGAAGCAGAATCGCGTTGCAGTCAATACTCACTACCCTAAGTCGTGATGCATGGTGGATTTCGGCCAAATTCCTTCGATTAGGCCTTCAATTTCGTTATTTTGCTATTTTAGAAAATATTTAGATTACAAATTACTTTTAGCGTGTAATTCTGTTTTTATTAATTCCAGTTGAGAAAGTCTTAGATTTGTTTCTAGTTTTTCAATTTTGGGAGTTTCCCCAATTTCCGAGATATTTTACTTTTTAGTAGTCTTTTTAGGGTTTGCTAAGGTTTCCCTATAAAAGGGTTTGTAATCTCTATTATTCAGCAACTTTTATTCAATAAACAAACCAGAGTTAATCTTTTTCTTATTGTGGATTCAAGAACTCTCAAGGATTTGAGACCTATCTTCGTTTGGAATAGTACGCTAACTATTCTCACGTGACTTCCGCTGTGTCAATATCCAACTAAAGTAAAAAAAAAAAAGAACGATTAACTTTCTTTTTTGCTAGCTACGAGCTGTAAGAAATGATTGTAAATTGAACATGAAAAAACACAAACTAGTTGCGTTGAGATTTACTAGCTTTGGTAAAAAACTAGTGACCTTTCTTGGCTTTGGCAACAACATGGTAGCAAACTTCCATTGCACCAGGAAAAAAAAAACTGGTAGCAACAGTGACCAAAAACTAGTAGTAGCAGTGGATTATTATTACGTATCAAAAAAAACTAGAGGATGATTAGGTATTTTCGGGTACTATTTCTTGCTTTTTGACTTCACTACTGCTCCCCACTTCATTTCTCACGTTGAGATTTTTCAGAGTGGGTTTTTTTCTCTCTACTCTAGACAATACAATATTTTTACACTATATCTCCTACTTTCTAATGGAGACCTCTTGCGAGCAAGTTACCCAGGAAACCCAGCCACTAGTAGTCTGAGACTCGGACAGCCAACCACCTCTCGTCAGAATCCCCGACACGGTGTCGAGGTGTTGGAGCATAAACTTGATTTGGCCCAAGAAAAAAATGAACCCCAAAGACAAGCCCAATAAAGAAACCCAAAGTTGAAGATATTTTGGGGTGCTATTTGAAAATCTAATTTCTAGAAGTTCTAGAAAACCCTTATGAAATATCTAGATACTTGTAACACAAATATCCGTAGGCCTAGAACCTTCCTTGGAGTAGTATAAATAGGGGTGGGTTCTAGCCATTTTATATTGAGCCAAAAGTGTGAGTAATACACGTACATTCCCTCTCCACTCTTGTCTCAAGTGTTTCTCCCTCTTTCAAAATCTTGTCCAAATAAATACTAGGACCCCTCCTCTTCCAACACCGATGATGGAGATAAAAAAAAAATGAAGGAAACGTGCAATGTGCATTCATTGAGGAGGGTGCAACGAATCAACTTGGTCTCAAATGGGAGGATTAGTGTTAAGGAGGGTGCAACGTATGAGCTTGACATTGTTTCCTCTTTCTCCCTCTAGCATTCTAACATAATTCCCTGTGTTAATCTTTAATTGCTTGCATTTTTTTGAGTTGGTAGGTTTTCTCTACACCTAATTGGGAAGGAAACGGGGGTACAAAAAGGAGGAGGGTAGAAGTAGATCATCTGTCTTTGGTAACCAAAGCTCCAAGATTTGAATCCCTAGAAATTTTCAACCCTAGGTCAGGGATTACGACTTTGCTTAGACCACATAGCCCCTTGAGAAACTTCAAGATCATAGGTTTTAGGGTCAAAGGATGACTTCTATTTAGAAACGGCTGAAACATAGTTTTTTTAACGTGCTGATAGAGGAATACATATAGATACCCCGTTTAAGATGGACGGTTGATCTTAGCGCTTGTGCGGCTTTCACGGGTTCACCAACCCATAGCCGTACAACAACTGTAGTTTGAGATATTGAGGCACAACGGGCAGCAGTTTTAGTGTATAATCACCAAAATGGATGGAGGCCGTTCATGATTGTGTGAGATTTCATTTTAGGACTCGTGGACGCATTGATCGTATTTCGGGAGAGATTTTATTGGTTAATAGACGATCAAGATTTCTGTTGCTTGGAGGGGGGGCGCCAGTGGATAATGGACTTCCACCATGTGCTTGTGGGTTACTTTGCTTAATCATCATCCTTTGTAGTTCACGAGGGTGAGAGGCTCTTATTGGTAACTTTCGAGGATAGAGAGTTTATCTGCATCTTTCCTATAATAGATAGAGGAAATATTGGAGATGCATTTGAGGAGATGGTGGGTCACCTAAGAGGGTTGATCTACACAATAGGATCAACAGGTGGTGAGATTGTTAGATCTGAAACTTTCAAGATTTTTGCTGTGGATGGTGAATTTGAGGGGTTTGAATGCATTTACTTTGGCATGGAAGACCCTAAAGGGTTAAAGGTTTGCAGTAGGCCTTGTTTGTCGGTATATTTTTGCATGGATTCAATTTAGGCAAGATCAATCATGTCGTGTCAGTAATATTGAAGATTAGGATTCTAGTTGCTAGAAGATAGAAAGGGTGGCAGGTATAATTTGTTTTTTCTTTTTCAACATACTCACACGGTCCATTTGTTCCTGCGTATTGAGCTACTATTTGTTCATTATGGTACCGTTGATTGTTTACTTGTCGTATATCCTTACCCAAAGGACAAAACTTTTTTGATTTCTAGTTCTCATTTAAGCTCTTAACTTTTCTTAACAAATCCCTGTTGTCACATTAAGATCAGTTTATGCGTTAGTAAAGAAGCATATGCAGTTAATTCAGTGCCTTTGTAGTTAGCAGTTAAATTTGGTTTCATAGTTGGACACGTGGGCTTAGTTTGTGGAAAATCAATAAAGTGTTGGAGAGTTAATTAGGCTAGCAAGTGTGGCATATTTACACTGGTCATTGTAACTGAATCAAGTATGGAAAAAACACATTATCTCCCTGCCTAACCCCCTGATTGATTTACTTAGAGTCAACATATGATGGGCAAAAGATTATTGAAATTCAATGATGTTGCCCATTCTATGCAAGGGTGCAACAGTCAAACTGATTATTTCTTATGGTCATCATCATCATTGCAATGAAGTTGCATAGTAGCTCAATATGCATGAACACATGGACTGTGTGAGTACGTTGAAGAAAGGAAAAACAAGTCATACTTGCCACCCTTTTTGTCCTCTAGCAACCAGAATCCTATAATTTTCAATATTACTAACACGACATAGTTGATCTTGCCCAAATCGAACCCATGAAAAAATACATCGACAAGGAAGAGGCTTACTGCAATCCTTTAACCCTCTAGAGTGTTTCATGTCAAATAAATGCATTCAAACCCCTCAAATTCACGATCCGCAGCAAAAATCTTGAAAGTTTCTGATGTAACCATCTCACCACCTGTTGATCCTACTGTGTAGATCAACCCTCTTAAGTGACCCACCATCTCCTCAAATGCGTCTCCAATATTTCCTCTTATCTATTATGGGAAAGATGCAGAGAAACATTCGTCCTCGAAAGTTACCAATAAGAGTCTCTAACCCTCGTGAACTACAAAGGATGACGATTCAGCAAAGTAACCCACAAGCAGATGGTGGAGGTCCATTATCAACTGGAGCCCCCTCCGAGCATTAGAAAACTTGATCGTCTATAAACCAATAAAATTTCCCCCGAAATATGATCAATGCGTCCACAAGTCCTGAAATGAAATCTCCCTCGATCATGAACAACCTCCATCCATTTTGTTGATTATACACTGAAACCGCTGCCCAATGCGCCTCAATGTCTAAAACTACCGTGGTTGTACGGGTATCGGTTGATAAACCCGTGAAAGTTGCACAAGCGCTAAGATCAACCCTCCATCTTGAACGAGGTATATGTACGTATGCCTCTGTCAGCACGAAAAAAAACAAGTTTCGGCCGTTTCTAAATAGATGCCATCCTTCGACTCTATAACCTATGATCTTGAAGTTTCTCAAGGGGCTATGTGTTCTAACCAAAGTCGTAATTCCTGACCTAGGATTGAAAATTTCTTGGGATTCGGATCTTGGAGCTTTGTTTACCAAGTACAGATGAGCTACTTCTACCCTCCTCCTTTTTGTACCCCCGTTTCCTTCCCAATCAGGTGTGGAGAAATGTTGCCAGATTGAAAAATTGCAAACAATTAAAGACTAATAGAAAGAATTATGTTAGATTGCTAGAGGGAGAAAGAGGAGACAATGTCATTGGAATAATTGACATCAACTTCGTGATGGCAAGATCATGAAATATCTACCCGAGGGAATTTTCCAAGCTGGCCATAAACAAGAAGTGTGTCACCCAGGCTATGCCCGCATGCCACTTGGCACAAATTGGGTTCCACAAGAAAAGCAACACAGGTTGGGACAAACTTTGCTTCCTTGTCACTGGGCTCAAGTCGACCTTTGTCCCCATCTCCCCACGCGAATAGTTTTCTAGAAGAACAATTGCTATAAGTTGAATTCCCAACCATGATTTCTACAACAGCAGCAGTATGCTGAACCCCACAAGCGCGCAGTACAGTGCGGAGCCCCTTAAGGGAGTTCACTTCCGAGGGTTTTAAAATGGTTTTTCGATCCATGACCCAAAACACCTAACTTTCCATAACCAAAAGTCAACAATTGCCCAGATGCTGTTTTATGGTCCATGTGGTTGGAAAGGAATCAGGCCATCTTCAAAGCTAGAACAGTGGATGTTGCAGAAATGGCGGATAACATCAAATTCAAAATTGCACTGTGGACAAAAGTCTGCTTTGATATTCACGACTACTCGGTGGAAGATATTAAAAGATGTTTATAAGGTATTAGAAAGCTGAAACTAGCAAAAATTTATTCTAATTCTGATTTTGCTACAAGAGTGATCTGCTGGTTATGATGAGGCTTTGATTGCTGTTTTTGGGCAGGTACTCTGGTTTGCTGCTTGTCCATGTTCGCCCAATTGTGATCCTATTCTACATACCAACTGGTTTGAGTAAGTTTTGTTCTGTTTTTTGGTTGTGATTTGGGTCATGTAGACCATGTTTATTTTACAGTTTGCGTGTGGTTGATTCCTTATCAACCTTATCCTTTGTGTTTCTGTTTGTTGTTCTCGTCTGGTTGGTTCCCGTATCTATCTCTTTCTTTCTCTTTCTTTCGCGAATAAAAAAGGAAAGAAAGAAGAGAGGTTACAACAGCAGTATGCCAGGGCTCACACGACAACGACGAAACATGAATACCCTCCAAGGAACCATTCAACCTTCCCAGTCACCGATTGCATTGCACTCCAGTGCAGTCCACCCTTTTTTTTTTCCTTATCAAAGTTCCAATCTCTATAGATTATTACGTTATTACACTCGATATCATTCCCAAATAAACGATTTGCATAACAAACACGAAAACTTTTGTGGATGGCTAAATTTATCCTTGTGGAAAAGAAGTGAGCATGTGCTTGGACTGCGGCACGGTTCTGGAGTCGCATTCGATTGACAAGACGTCAGAGTGGCGAACCTTTGCCAATGAGTCCAACAAAGACCCTTTTCTTACTAAGAGCGGCCTCTCCATCGTTAATTTGATTCCCAACGGCGTTACTTCCGACTTCCTTTCATCCTCACCCGGTCGCTGGCGGAATTGCAGTGCAAACCGAGATCGATCCCTCATCTTGGCCTTCAGGGCCATCGCTACCATGTGCGACAGGTATCTAACTGATCCGCGTGTATAAATGTGTATCCACAATGCATACACCTGTTAATTGACTAAACCCTAGCGATGTTCCTTTATGCCTGCTCAGAAAATGTGGGGAAGTGGAAGGAAATACGCATTCCTAGGTGTGTGAATAGATACATATTTTTGTATACAATATATCCGTACATCTATATCTACGTATATAACTATCTGTATTGATATCTATGTACTCCCTCTGTCTAGATTTGTTAGTCCATTTTTGAAATCCGTGTCATTTTTTATTGATTATAACTTTCAATATGATTCTAAAAAAATATGCAATATGGGTCTTTTTTGATAAATCTCAATTAATTTTGTAATACAAATTAAGTTTGCAAAATCATGAAAACCATATTAAAATTGAGAGAGATGAGCAATATGGATTTAAAAAATGTTCGAACAAATCCTGACGGAGGTAAAACCAAGTGCCCTATCGAATAATATGGGAAGGAGTTTCAGCGTTGTTCTTTCAACAATAGGTTGATGATGCTTGAGGGCTAGGTTTTCAGTTGTACCCTTGGGTTGGCTCCTTCCCACCCCATTCCACTATTGGGTTTTGAATGGCATATGATTATGATTGTCCGATCGAGGCAAAAAGGTGCCAAACTAATATGGATTTCTCCCCTCGGTAGTAGTAACGCCGTCACATCCTTAACCCCTTTTAAATTATTGTATGTTCTCTTCCACTCCATGATTAATAAAAATCTATTCGATCTTTTGCTGAAAAACAAAAAAGTACCACGAAAAACAAAAAAGTACCACGCGAGCCGAAAAAACCGAAGCATGAGAACATCGTCAAGAATTAAAGAAAGAGCAAAGTTGTTCGTCAACCAAATAAATATAATTACAAGGTGAAGCTCAAGTTAATATTCCGGACCAAGATGAGTACGAATTAAGTAACTAAGCAAGCAAATTCTTCAATGAAACAAAGTGTTTTACCGAACTAAGTAATTAAGCAAGCAATCTAGACCAAGTTTGGACCCGTGGCGGGCTCGGATTCCAGAACTGTACTAGGCTCTGACGGTGATGCACGGGCCGCATCCTTCGAACGTTTCTTGATTGCTTTGACCAGATCATATACGGTGCCACAAAATTAGAAGACACCGAACAAGTCCACAAGGGCAGCGATAAGTGCCATGTCCCACTGATGATCCGTGAAAACTGCTACAGTTATGAAACAACCAAAACCAATAACAGTTAGGTAAAACATAATCTGTACAAATAATGCCCAAGGATGATTTTCCCATGAGTCGTAGTCGATGTCTCCTGTTGGTTCCACCATGTTTTCAACCAAAAGCCCTGAAGAAAAAAATACCCCCACAGACGAACGGATAGAGAGTTTCGCGTTTGTGTGTATATGCGATCGAGAGCGAGTTCACAATCTGAAGTTCCAAAAACTCGATGGAAAAAGATTTGTGTTTTTAGGTCTAAGAATCTGAACTAATTGTCCATCAATTTATATTAACACGTCTGAGTGATCAGCAAGTAAAGTTAGATTTCAAAACCGGATGGGACTAGTATTTGGAGTTCATGTAGGATTTGGATTGTTTTTTACTTTTATTCATGCTTTCACCGCACGTGTAGGGAGGGAGGATCGGAACCGGGGGCCTTGTAGTGAGCAACAATGACTATTGGATTTGGCAATTAATGGTCCAGATTTAAAATATACCGAATCGAACGGTTACTATTCCTCACTACACCGGCCCCTGATTCCGGACTTCCGGACTGGACCCTGTTTGGTTTGGCCGAACTGAATACAAAAGGAAACAATTAAGGAAATTCAATTCAAGCCTTACTACATCAATTATCACAGATTCACATGGATCCCAATCAAACATAATACTCCTGCATGATCGCATGATTCATATTTAAGAAAATTATTTGCTAAAATCAACCATGGGTGCTAAAATCATTTGACAAACTTATACAAATTTTGAGTTCACGCTATCAACTAAACGATATTTTCTTTATTGTTAAAAGGATTTTGTTAACGTATGCCCCTATTAGAGCATCCCTAATGGCATATTCAAAAAGAAAAGTACTCAAATTTTGGTATTTGGATACTCAAAAAAGGTTCACAATGACATTAGAATAAATACTCAAAATTAGCAATATTTTTTTACAAATATTCAAATTTTGGCATTTGGATATTCAAAACTACCAACATTTTCCCAATAATCAAACTTGGATACTCAAAACTACCAATATTTTCCCTTCTTTTAATTATGGAAAAAAATGGACCATTGTAGAGCCTTCACATTGCCAACTTTCGAAACCCATTAAATGAATACTCAAAAGGTGATGTGACAACATTTGAGTATTCACATTTGAATATGCCAGATGCTCTAAAGCATATGTTAATGCTCAATAAATGAGTTCAACTAATCTCACTCACATAGGAAATAAAAATACTAACTGTCATTGGGTGAAGCGAAATTTTTATCCACATTTTGACTTAAATACCCTGTAACTTCCCATTTTGACTTAAATATTCCCTCCGTCCCTTTTATAGTGTGTACATTTTCATTTTGGGCCGTCGCTTAATAAGTGTGTGTTTTAAAAAATAGTGGGTACATTTCCTATTTTGCCCTTAAAAGTAGATTCCTTTTTAAAAAGTTAGTGGGTATTATTATATTGATAAGGATAAGTAATAAAAATTAAATGTAAAAGTTGATGTGAGAGAAAAATAGTTGGAATTCCCAGGTAACAAATTCGTAGTAAAGACAAAGATACACTTAGACCAGAAAAACCCGTACTCGAAAAAAATCAAAATATGTTATTCTCGAGCACGGGTTTTTTTCGATAAAAAAATCAAATAAATTCAAGTGGAGTTTTCTGGAAAATATCAATAAGCTAGACCTATGCTGCGAGTTGTTTCATGCCATAAATAAACTCGAACACTCAAGAAATCCGTTGGACAGGCAGATTCACATTTCTTACAACCGACACAATCCTCTGTTCTTGGAGCAGAAACAATTTGCTTAGCTTTACACCCGTCCCAAGGTATCATTTCTAATACATCTGTGGGGCAGGCTCGGACACATTGACACTTAAAAATGGACGGAGGGAGTACCCCATTTTACAGTTTTACTTCCTCTTCCCTTCAATAAAAATACTCATTTTCACTAATAAAAATACTAATTGTCTTTTTTCCGTTTCACATTTCCTAGTTTTTTATACTCATTTTCACTAATATTGGATTTATTACTGGGTTAGTTTACGTTTGGTGTTTTTTTTTTTTTTTGAGTAATCTTCATTTTGATGTTGTCGGTCATTGGAGAGCCCTTTTTTTAGCCGACCGAGCATGAATGTGACGGGACCAAATATCTAACTAAAAGGGGCTGCAACTGTTTCTTTTTCGACTTCAAAACCATAAGCTCGGTTAAAAATTATCTTGATCGATTTAGTTCGGTTAACCATCGACTTGGGTGAGTTTGACATCCCTACCGAATAGCAAGTTTATGTATGCTTATTGAGCAGCCATCAAACGAGATAAAAATAAAAACTGAGCAGCCACCAAAGACAATTTCGACTAACCAAATTACAACTATGTTTGGTGGCTCGTTCACAGCAACTCCAGGTTAAGTTTTGTGGTTATTACTAATATGCAAAACAGAGAACGAAAAATAGCAATGTCCGCACTGCAGCTGAAATCTTATTTTTCATGTGTATGTGTCCACGCTTGTATCAGTATTAATGAGCTTCTTAGCTCAAGGTCGAGATGTCGTAGCTACGGGTAAGAGGTGGAGAGGTCTACTTCTAGCACTTTAAAAGTTTGAAAGCAGAGCAGACGCACCGCTGACCCCACCAGTTTCCACAAGGGTTCCACAGGAAGCAGCCGATGACGTGGACTTGAAAGAACACTCGGGATCTCTTTAGTACTTGTCCCTACCATCAGTATGGAAATATGGGCTTTGAGTTCTTACTTTGGTACGTAAAAAGAATCCTAAAATAATTTTACATGTATACAGGGCCTCCAATGCATTTGACATGGAAATTGTGTCCTCTCGGTACCTACGATTATGTTAATTCAAATTACAAAGTCAGGCTGTCAGGGTGATTTTATTCAGATCCAACAATTGAAGAACACTATTCTGACATTTCATTGCAACGAAAAGATGAAGTTACAGAAGGCTCAATCCCAAAAACATATGTGATAGTCAGAACCGACAACATTCCGATTAAGTGATAGAGATCTAGAGATCTATGGAACAAATTCTGCACTAGAAATGTTGCGTTTAAACCTTGCTCTTTTTGCTGGCAAGTGAATATGTACCATATAAAGCTCTTTGATCTCCCAAAACCACCAGCTACAGAAACATGTGAATCGAATGCTTTTCAGCTTCAGCCTTTTACCCTGGCAAATGGGAAAAACCGCCAAAGCAATAATTAGAAACAGTTAGATTTCAATCTCTCGCTATTCGTTTTTCATCAGGATGTTTTTCTGTGATTTTCATTTAACTCACTTGGATTTCTCTTTGGGTTTTTCCTCCAACTCCTCTGTTGTGGTTAAATTTAGGGCTGTCAGCTTACCAAAAGATTCCTTGGCATCCCCAAAAAAGTCCTTCACCTTATCAAGCACTGTTTTAAGCTTGTCTTTTGTCGGGAGCTGAAAATTCAATGGAGAGGTTGAAAGGTATCAAAAAAAAAAAAAAAAATTAGAATGCTAAAGCATGTTACCCGTATTGATCTCCAAGTTTGAACACATGTAACAGGAAAAGTAAAATCGTCACTATCTTACAGTTCGGGATCACAAATTTGTTCATTGATACACCAGAATTCACAGCACAGCGAGCAGTCATTTTGGAGACATATCAGTACGAGGAGCTGGTATATGACAAATGCAAGTCCATGCCAGAGATGCTAACATCCATACTCCTTTGACGAACTGCCTGAGAACCACTTTTAATGTGATACTACGCTCCACTTCCCCACCAAAACTTAGACCTTTTGTGACATGGTTTCAAGTTTTAAGCCTCTTATCTGTACTGTGTGTGTTCTCTGCCAACCAATGGGATAAATAAAATAATAACAGACCTATTCTCTGTCCCATATCGGTGGGTGAATCACTTGTCTTGTGAGATTCAAACCCATTTATACAGAATAGTCAAGGGGCCCTCTAGGATCGATGATCATAGAAACGAAGGGATATTTTAATCCTTACCAACTTGATCTTGTTGCCCCTGGCAACAAACATGCATGAACCATTTCATGAAGTATGTGTCCGGATAGTCCAAAGTCTCGATATAAATGAAAAATATAAATGAAAGGCTTATCAACATTGCAGGGTAACGTCTCGATATAAATGAAAAATATAAATGAAAGGCTTATCAACATTGCAGGGTAACGTTGAACCATTACCCTTGAGAGATTTAAGGCTCCACTTCCCTCAAGAAGTTAGGCCTTTTTGTGAAGTGGTTCAGTAGGTTTGTCCCTTTGATGTCTATTTGTTCTCCATTGACCAATTGAAGAGATAGACGAACTAAGCAGAAAGCCATAAAAATAAGTCTCGTGGGATCTGAATTTTGATAATTCCCTTTATGCCTTTGGTAACCTAAGCAAATCCGATTCCCTTCATCTTATTTAAAAATCACCGAACCAAAACAACTAGAATGGAAAAACGACCATTGACTACCTCAATGACATCTGAAGACGTAAGTGCAGCTCTCACATTGTTATTCTCCTGCATGGTAAGCCATTGGAAAATTAGAGCATAAACTGCCAGAACGGCTTATCTTGTGCAATTCAATATGTAGTAATGGGAATTTCTGATGACATTACAATAAGTTTGTAGCCATATCTGAAGTCAGTGGCTGCCCGCAACGAGCTATGCTGTTTAAGTGCTGTCTTTCGTATCTCCTTTTCATCCTGTTTAAATAAAGACCACCTGTCAGCTACATACAATTAGACACATATTCCAGAGTGACTGAAGACGGGAAACTGAAAGAGTACAGGAATGCCCACTCTACAAAATCACCAGCTGTAAATGTCCACTCATAACAGAACATCTTTTAACCATTTCGGGATCAAGTCAACGCTGGAAAAGTCTAGGCAACAGCAGAACAAACCCTAAAATGGGAACTTTCCTTTAAGGGACTGGCGAGGATCCAAGTCCAAAAAGAAATGTTTCTCTCCTTGCGCTTGTGGGAGACCAAGCTAATCTGCCCGGGCATGTCTGTATAACGTGTTGTCAAGGTAAATAAATCTAAATAAACAAAATAGCTCAAGTTGCTAAAAAAACCAACTTCATTGCATGAGAGAAAAGTATTTAGTAAAAACCAGGACTTCGAAGTTTGGAATTGAAATTTAGAGCAGTGCTACTTTCAGGCTGTAGAGTGAAATGGGAAAGAATGCTCGTCCAAATGGTTCCAGAGAAGAGAAATTCGAAGATCACAAGAGAAAATTATTACCACTACAAATGCCATCAGAAGCCGCAAGAAAGGCTTGAACGAAACGAAGCCTGTCTTTGAGTGGTTAAAGGAACAATTGGCAGAGTCCAATCAGATAACAGGGAAAGTCTGCCCTAAACACAATGATAGAACCTTCCACTAAATTAAAATACAATTGTACGTGCTGCTCTGTCGTGATATACAAGTAGAAACTGACAATAGAATCCCTTAACCTATAGATTGGTTGGTCTTCAACAATAATGCAAATAAATTGCCATGATTCTGATATGAGCTTGATGCACGCGGTCCTACCTCCACCAACAACTCTATGGTTTTATCTTTCTTGGTTGATTCGTCGATGGTTTTTATCTATACTCCATGTACTTGGGTACGGGTGTCAAGTGCGAGTCCGTATCTGCTGGTTGGACCCAGCAAGTCTCTCATTAAAGGGCATGCGAAGTAACACTAAAAATGTCCATATTTTTTTCATACTATTGTCTATTGTGGGATAAAAGCATTTTTATGAAACTGAGAGTGTCAAGAAAGACAGAGTCTACTTATTTTATTACAATACATAAAAATATATATATATATACATACGGAGAAGATCTTATAAGGGAGCCCTTACATAGTTATGTAAGGGAAGTCAACCACAGCCGTTGGATGCATCCAACGGCTCACTTAGCACTGCCTTAGTGGATGCATCCAATGGCTGTGGTTGACTTCCCTTACATAACTATGTAAGGGCTCCCTTATAAGATCTTCTCCCTATATATATATGACAGGCAATGTTGAATACATTTGCATAACAAATGTCCTATGAGAAGGATTAAAAACATATACCACACTCCCAAGTGTGTAGTGTCCAACAACTGACAAGGGACCTGATTGAATCTGAGGAGTTCATGCGTTATAGGTTACTGTGATCACACAGAAAATAGTTCTCACGAACTCTATTTATTGAATAGAAATGCAATCTCCCTCTTGTACATTCACCCAACATAGAAATCAGGTTCAACACTGTCCGCTGACTCTTTAGTAAACTAAATAGTTGTACTTGTATATCAATTGTACTTGTGAGCACGAGGATCGAATTCAGTTATGGAAAAAATCACAACTCCAATAAGTAAACTACCGCTAAAAGTAATCCCAGAAAAGGCAGGACCTTGAATAGATTAATTTAGTTTTCCTAAGAATACAAGCACAGAACGTATAAATACTCAGGGAAAAGAAATCTTACTCTGTAAATAACTGCCGCAAGATTCCTAGCAAGGGTATCTTTATATATATACTTCCCCAGAAAATTATCTTTAGCTGCAACCATAATCTTGGCAGTTGTACCACCGGATACAATACTGAGTGGGTACCAGAGGTAAACCTGCCCAAAATACGAAGAATTATTCTACACTAAATGAATCTGAATAATCCTAGCTCAAAGTAAAAGAGCAAACGTAATAACACTTGTACATATATTATAATGATTTGAAGCATACCAAGCCAAATACCCATGACAAAAAAACTGAAGCCAAGTACCCATGACAAACAAAGTGAAGCCCAGAAGCAAGGTAAAAAAGGATTTGAACAAGTTATAAATAGAAAAGAAGTACGACTACAAGTAACCATAACAGCAAGTAAGATGACACAATGGGGCCAATGGTAGCCACAGTCACTCCTCTTCATTGAGAGCCCAAAATGTATAGTATACAATTAAAGCAAAAAGGATGTTTACCAAAAATGGCCCCTGTATGTTTTTGCAGACGAAACAACCTTTGGTGCTGCTAAATGACCCTAAGACATTCTCACAGCTCCCAATTTAAGCAAGTTTTCAGTGCATTAAGGAATGGGAATTGCGTAAAGACACTAGGAATATCTGAAGTACCACTTCTTGACAGACTCTTTTCTGTCTTGTCTTCGTTTTTTCTTTTTTTAGTCTTTCATTATGTATCTTTCTGCATTTTGTTCTCACATGTTATGCTTTTGGCACAATCCATCTTAAGTGGCTATTTTTCTCCACAAAGGTCATTTAAAGTGATCAATGACTCCCACAACTCACATTTGAAACTTTTTGAAAGAAAAAATTTCATCTCTCTTCCTCTCTCACTTGGAACCCCACATAAATAATCTTATACTTTCTTTGTTTCTCTCTACCTCTCTCTATTAAGTGGTGATTCAATTCCCTGACACACTGAATACAAGAAAAAAAGAAAGGGGAAGGACACAACGATGCTGGTAGATTTTAACAAGCTGATTCTTCCTTCGACTCCAACCATCCATTCCAATGCAACTCTTCAATTTAGATGGGCCGAAGCCTTAAGCCCAGCTAGCGAAGGAGGTGTAACGCGTCGCCACATTCTTCTAATTGTAGTGTGAAAAATCACGCTCTTCTTTTAGTCACTCACTGTCCTTACACTGGCCTAAAAGTGCTCCTAGCTATATTAAACTTGGATTTCTTGTTATTTGCTTTTGATGCCTAATTTAGGGCTATTGATCTGTGTCTGAATATTGAGTCTCAAAGTATTGAATGTGAGAATTTTCTTCTTTCAAAGTGGTTAACACCTAAGTAACATAATGTGCAAGGGCGCGAGCGTCTCCAGAAATATCTTTAACTACTACTACAATTAACGCGAAAACAACAAGAAATCCAAAATTTGAAAAAAACACACTGAAACAACAAAATTTGTACAGACCTTGGCGGAGCAGATGAAGATAACGAATTTAGGGTTTCCATCGTCTTCAATCTTGGGAAGAGGGGGCGGCGAACGGGGTTGGAACTGTCGGTTCATCATCCCTTTCTTGCCCTTGGCTTTCACCACCAATACTCGCTGCTGAGCAGGCTTTTTCTGGGTCGTGGTGGAAAGAGAAGAGAACAAGTAGGAGTGTTTGGTTGGACCCTCATCGTTTGTTCTTGAATTACTATTCGACATTGGCAGCCGAACCAGTGCGTTCAAGGACATACCCACTTCCATCTTCTTTTAACTCTCACTAAAAATGCACTGATTTCTTGTTTGGTTTGCTTGTTCTTACGGGATGGATCAGAAGGGAGACGGAGCCTTATCTACCCACTACTTATTTTTCTCTTCTCCAGTATAAGTGAGGACTATCAGGCTATCATCCATACACGTGGCTGGCAGGCAACGAGGTCACATTATTAACAGAATTAACCAACAACGATGTTGCCACGGCACTCAGAATTAACCAACATTACTAGGGTTTATTAACAGAATTAACCATTCTTAATTAGGAGTGAAGTTTATTAACAGAATTAACCATTCTTAATTAGGAGTGAAATCCATCACGTTCGGTTAATAAAAAAATTATCAACAGTCAATTTGTTTTAAGGATTCTTCTCCAATAGATTTTTATTAATTTTATTCATTCATGAAAAGATTACATAAAATCTTATATTCAACCCCTTATTCAAAAAGTCCAAATGCAAGGATTTCATCACAAGATACAAAAATGAACCAAAACTATCATAATCTAAACAAGAGCACAAGCACTGTTAGGCTGAGAGGCTCTATGACGCGTATTGCAAAAGTAGACCCACATGAGGTGTTGGCATAGTATCCGTTCAAGATTTAGTAGTGGAGGATCGGTTTATCCCGATGACATACTTTTTTTTATCAACAGTAAATTTCATTTGAAGAAAGCCAAACGATACTTACATGAAATTATCATTAAAGTTGGAAAGAGCTAAAAGACCGACACAATACGACATAGAGTCCATCCGAGAATCAGTAGAAGAACAACCCATAACTCAATCCATTATAATGGTCCTTTAAAGTGCTAGCATTGGCATTCACAATGAAACGAACGGGTCCCTCACAGCTACAAAAGGGATGCTCCAGTGTGAGTTTCTACTGACACTTTGAAACTCAGGGCATAGTAGTTGACCAAACAACTCACAACGAGCCAAATCTTCTAGCAAGTACCACTGACCGGAAATTGGTGAACTAGACCGGAAAGAAACCAAAAAACATAACAAAACAAGAGAAATACATGTAAAACTAAAACTAAAACTAAACAAAATATCCAGGTACCTTTTTTTTTTAACGAGAACCAATCCAATAAACCATAGAACTAATCTAAATAGACCGATTCTGTCTAATCGGTCCGGTTTAATGAACTAAAAGCAGTTTGCATGTAAATTTTGGGGATTATGGCTCAAAGCTAACCAAACCGGTCCAATTGAGACTGATTGGTTTCAGTATGCACCGATTTCACCATTTATTGGTCCGGATTAGTAACAGAGATTATCGTAATAAAAAATGGAAAAAAGGCTACAATATACACTCATTATTTGTGTGTAAAAGTTACGATTTTTTTACAAAAGTTACGATTCTTTTTATAAATGTTACGAGACACACCAAAATATTATGAATCATAAAAAATGTTACGAATTATATTGCTGAAAAGTTACGAAATACTAAAAAATGTAGGTGGCACAATCTGGACCATACAATAGATGTATATGGTACACATTTTTAATGGATGTGTACTGTAGTTATTTCCAAAAAGATGAAGACCAAACCAGCCCAAAAGAAAAAGACCAGCCCTCTTTTTTCTCTCTCACTGCGCCCCTGTATTTTGATACAGATCGAGAGTAGTATGGAAGAAGAGGTCTCTCTGCCTGTTCCTCTCTCCACTCTTATCATCCATGGCGTCATAGCAAGCAAAATCACCAAAAATTTCTCTCTCTCTCTCTCTCTCTCTCTCTCTCTCTCTCTCTCTCTCTCTCTCTCTCTATCTATCTATCTATCTATCTAGAAGACGCCCCACGCCCTGTATCAAGATGTCAAAACGATAACGCGGTCTTCCAATTGAATAGGTCTCTTCCTCTTTCACAGTCAATGACGCCTCAATAAAAATCAAAACCCAACTCTCTCTCTCTCTCTAAACATGCCGAGCGTAACGGTGAAGCTCTACAGCGTCCTCTTCAAGTTCCTCCTAAAACGCCGTTTAGAAACCCTAACCCAATCCTCTCTCTTCTACGCAAACCCCACCCACCCCTTCGGCGTCACCTCCCGCCCTGACGACGTTATCGCCCCCGTTAACCCCACCTTCTCCGCCGTTGACGGCGTCGCCACCAAGGACATCCACATCGACCCCCTCACCTCCCTGTCCATCCGAATCTTCCTCCCAAGCACCGCCCCAAATTCTAAAGTTTCCAAGACTTCCGGTTATGCCCCTGCCATCGACGGACACAGCCGTAGTAACTACCGCAAGCTGCCGATTATTGTTCAGTTTCACGGCGGGGGGTTTGTGAGCGGGAGCAATGACGCGGTGGGTAACGACTTGTTTTGCAGGCGGATGGCGAGGTTGTTGGATGCGGTTGTGGTGGCGGTTGGGTATAGGCTTGCTCCGGAAAATCGGTATCCGGCCGCGTTTGAGGATGGCGTGACGGTGTTGAGTTGGTTGGGGAAGCAGGCGAATTTGGCTGATTGTATCGTTCGAGGAGGGGATTTTAGGTTGGGTATTCGTCGGGGGCAGCAGATTGTTAATGGGTTTGGAGCAGCGATGGTGGAGCCTTGGTTGGCTGCTCATGGAGATCCGTCTAGGTAAATTTCTTCCGAGTTCTCTAGTCCTTTTTGGTTGGTTGGAATTTGTCATGATTCAGTTTTATTTATACCCTGCTAAATATTTTGTTCTGCTTCAACATTTCCTTCATTGCATAACCATCATGGCTATACGCTGAACTGATTTAACTCATAGATGAACGGGTATTTTATGTCAATGGCAACAATGGAGTTGAGTTTTAGTTTGTGATGTAAGTCTCTCAAGTATCTTGACAATGCAATCCTCCATTCGATGCAGGAAATATATGTAATTGCAAATCCATGACATAAGAACCGAATTTTTGCTCAATTAATTTCTTTTTCGTTTTGTTTTGTGGGGAGATCAAGATGGATATATAGCTGAGGGTGTAAACTGACTCTCTGGGGCATGCTCTTGCACTGATCAAATAAGGGAGTGGAGGTTACCCTGAGTACCCTCCAAGTCCCATGTTTGTGGAGGGAGAAGATCCAGCATACATAGAAATGTCCTGCTATTCAATGCCTATTGAATAAAAAAATACCGATAAAAAATAAGTTAAAATTAAACATACACAACCCTATCGACATCAACACTTATTTTATGAAGACAAAAACAAGATGGGCAGCTGTTCAGTGGAATCTTATTAGTGCTATTCCATTATCTTGAGTCGTTGTCCCCCTCATTGGGGTTAAGGTAATGACTTGGGGCATGGCCAGCTCCCATATTGAACAGGCGGTGTGTACAAGACCTGGGAACGAATTCACCGTAGTAGTTCCCTGGTTTCTTATCTAACGGTGCCTACATATTAAAAATATCATATGAGTAGGCCATCTAACAGTGGTTGGATGCATAATACCTCTGGAAACGTACATGATGAAAAAATGGTCAAGCCTGTAGTATGTTTCTTTGAGAGATTCTGAAGAAATGGAAATGGCACAAGGCCTGAGAAATTGAGCCATAGGAATTGGTATTGAATTTGAATTGCTAGTGCTGGTGAGAGTGCATACTCGTAGCATTAAAAAGTATTGGGAGGTCTTGGCCATGGCGGCATGCCATGTGGCGCCGCAACCCCCTTCTCCACCTAACAATCATGTAGAAGGAGGTAAGGGTCAACTTGGCCTTGCGACCAATGAATAATTCCCTAAATCTTTTTTTTTTCCCCGATAAGTAGATAATACAAAACAAAGCATTAAGGGAATGCCGACCATGTAGCAAAAATAGGCAATTACAAGAAAGCCCCATACCCTGCCATTAGTATGAAGATGATCTAACTAATCTATGAGTTTGTCAAGGCAAGTGACTATACAAGCTACTAATAAAAAAACTCTTAATCCTAAATGAAGTATGTGCCACCTCTTCAAAACATCTTATGTTCCTCTCAAGTCATATAATTCAAATCAAACTAAGAGGGATCATGCCCAAACCTGCTTCCTTATTTTTCCCACTCCAGCACCTCACCACGTGATTAAGAGCTCCATGACATTCCTTAAAATGGCCCACTTCAATCCAGACCAAAAAAACACCAAAGTCCAAAGCTCCCATGCCATCGGGCAATGAATGAGGAGATGATCAACCTTTTCCGCATCCCTTATGTGCATTCAACACCAATTGACAATGATCCTCCGCCTTGGAATAAATTATCGACAGTAAGAATCTTTCCTTAGGCCGCACACTAGCCATGAAAACTCACCTTCAACGTGAATAATAATCTAACTCATTGTTACATTGATTGGATTTCACTCTGGTTGCCGTACTACTTATCATGAGGTATAAGATACTTTCAGGGTATGTCGGCTAAATGACTTTCCGACTTCAAATTAGGTGCAATGAATCTAAATGCGTTTATAGATTTTCCTGCATTTCTTTGACGTTCTTAGCTAATCTGCCATTGTTTCAGAAGGGTAACATTCTGTGTTTTTCTTGACTTGTTACTCTTGTAACTCCTATTTTCTTTGTAAAGCACCATTTTTTGGGGGGATATCATGATTATGACTAAGATTAATTAAATCATGTCATTTAATAGGTGTGTTCTCCTTGGAGTGAGCTGTGGTGCTAATATTGCAGACTATGTTGCCCAAAAAGCAGTGGAAGCAGGCAAGCTTTTAGACCCTGTAAGGGTAGTGGCACAAGTGCTAATGTACCCTTTCTTCATAGGGCGGATTCCCACACGGTCGGAGATCAGATTGTCAAACTCCTACTTTTATGACAAAGCCATGAGCATCCTCGCTTGGAAACTCTTCCTCGGTGAGGAAGAATTTGAACTAGATCACCCTGCCGCCAATCCCCTCCTCCCGAAAAAACGACAAACGCCCTTGAAATACATGCCCCCTACCCTAACAGTTGTGGCGGAACATGATTGGATGCGCGACAGGGCTATTGCATATTCTGAGGAACTTCGGAAAGTTAACGTTGATGCACCACTTCTTGATTATAAGGACACTGTACATGAGTTTGCTACCCTTGATGTGCTCCTCAAGACCCCCCAAGCCCAGGCGTGTGCAGAAGATATCGCTATATGGGTTAAGAAGTATATATCTCTCAGAGGCCATGAGTTTTCTTATTAAGGACTTTGATAACGGCGGTACGATAAGATGGTCGCTGCATAATACAGGTCAAGGTCACAACATTTTTGCCCCATTCACTCTTCTTGTAAGATATACTGTATAATATTAGATTAGGGACATTCACTCTTCTTGTAAGATATACTGTATAATGGAGTATTAGATTAGGACACTTGGGACCAAATTTTTTTTGTTATTTTTCATTGGTTTCGTTTAGGAGGCACATTCATTCATTTATTCATGTTCTTGTTCTCTGAGTACAGGGGGCCATTGAATTGAAATGTATACTTTTCATCACCCGCAACCCATGCCCCCCAGGCCCCAACCTTGTGATTCTTTATAAATTTGACAACGGAAGGCAGCAGTTGTGGTACTGTGGTGTCTGGAATATCCAATTCAGTTCTCTTCAACTCGTTGGATTGAGTGTGGCGTCTGGGTTGATCCTCCCCTTGAGCTTTGCTCCTGCACACCGAGCGAACTCGTTAGCACCACACCAGACTGTTGGAGTCCGGAATGGTACTCCAACGATCAAGTCAGTGAATGTAGGAGGGAAAGTACTTCGATCTAGGGTTAGAGTAATGTGTAGAGTGTCCCTCTCTAGGCTGAACTCGTTACCTTTTATTGGGAGTGAGCTTGCCCTCCAAGTACCTCGTGCATGTCACGCACGGTAACCGCTCGGATGACATCACTGTTGACGTAACTGAGCCGTTGACACTACATACAGCCATTCATCCTTTGATGCGTGTCATAATTACTCGAGTAATTGCTAGTGACGTCCGGTGAGTTGGCTGAGCGCATGTGTGCAAGCCACACCTTCCGCGGATCACGATTCGGATCGGGCAACTATACGTCTTTGTCCATGACCCTGGCCTTTGATCTTTCGGATCATAGATACCGGTTCTCTAACCCTCTCCGGCTTGGGCAGTTCGGTATTGGGCCTCCATCACTCGGCTCAGCCCAGACAATCCCAAATGGGCCTATCATCCTTCCCCTTGACCCAATGAAACTTGTTTCCTTTTTGGCATGATTATTCCGGCCACTACCGTTACTGATTTGCTATTCCTATATTTCCTCAAATTTAAAATGTCATTTGCTGGAATCAGATGGATTGTTGAATAAAATTTGTTGACAAGATAATGCCATGCTCAGGAAATTATCGAATGATGCTCAATTCCTTCAATAAACATATGGTTACGACTTATGAGGGTCGGACCATTTAAGTGTATGGGATCCTACGTGAATGTATAGTAGTGAAAAGTGTTTGGCTACACAAACATTAAGATCTAGTTTCCCAAAAGATTTTATGGGAATATGTGTTGCTTTTATGGGAAATCTCATTTTAGCACCTAGATTTTATGAGACTTCCCATAAAATCTGCATGCTAAAATGGGAAACTCAGGGTGAGTTTGTCATTTGATAAAATGAGGTTGAAGTGATAAAATGAGGTTCAAAATGAGGTTCATTTTATCAAATGAGATGGAGAGGTGATTTGTCTCCAATGAATCTGGACATAAAAATCTCATTTTATCAAATAACAAACTCACCTAGCCTAAGCTCAATATCCTTCTATTTTTTTTTTGGCACATACTTTTTGGTTTTTTTTTTTTGGGTACACACTTCAACTGCATATGAGCTTCTGGTTCTTGGGCTACATATATCGAACTTTTCTATGGTGCCCCAATGTGGTATTGGGGCACCGATGCCCCACTAAATCTAAGTCATTAGATAAAAAAGAGTTAATTTTGCTTTTATCCCCTAAACTATGCACCTTTTTTCTATATAGTCCCTAAACTAAAAATTACTTCTATGTGGTCCTTAAACTATTTGATTTCTTCCCATGTAGTCCAATTGCTAATATTCCGTCACTTTTTGGTTGGAAATTACACCACGTGTGATAAATCTCAAATGGAAGGGGTAAAAGGGTCATCCCACATCGATCCCCCACTCAAATCGGCGCCAACCCAATTGGGTTTCCCCCCAAAATGTGGAACGAAAACAGAGTACCCCCACCTCTCTCTTTGCCTTATCCCCCCTCTCTCTCTCTCTCTCTCTCTCTCTGCGTATAGATACAGACGCACGAACTTTTCTGCGAGAGAACCTCCGTACAAGTCTGCTGAGACCTAGGGTTCGCTCCGCCATTTCCCAACGCCGGTTCGAAACCAGATTATACAATCGCAATCCCCAATTCGGCTCTCAAATTGACGATTCTCAAGTGTTGCGACAACTCCAGTACCCACCATCCCACCGCGATGAAGGACGATGAGGGTTCCAAAAGTATTGATGTTTCGGAGAGGGAATTGCTGAAGGGGGTGGCGGAGAAGCCGGACTTACTGTTCTCACACACGGCGACCGAGTTGAACCACCGAGCGACTCACTTCAACTCATCGAGTTATGAATAATCGGTGATAACCAAAGTAGCAGTAGTTCCGCCGACTCCTCTCGACCATTATGCTTCTCGTCTTCACTTTTGTCATCGTCGTCGGCAGAACTTGCTTCGGATGAATTCACAAACCTAACTTTGATTCCAAGATCAGGAAGTGAATCCATTTGCAGTAAGTTCCAAACATTGAGATGCACATACATTGGTTTGACTACAATTGCTTGGACAACTGGTTTGATGCAGTGCTATGTTTTTTCGTTTGACTTAGTTTTTTTTTCCCGGTTGGTTATACACATTATTGGTTTTCAGGCCTTGTTAAAATTTCGCTGAGTGAAATTGATTTTTGTTGGGATTGATGTCGAAACTGCGAGATTTGTGTAATGCATTTGATTTGGTCTTGAATTGAAGACCCATTTGTGGTTGATCTGAATGGTTTACTGTATGCATAATGTATTTTCCCATTTATGTTTACTTTTGTTGCAGAACTCCAAACCAGGCGGCGAAATGGCATTTTTACCCCTTCCATTTGGGATTTATCACACGTGAACAACACGTGGTGTAATTTCCGTTCAAAAAGAGATGGAATGTTAGCAATTGGACCACATGGGGAGAAATCGAATAGTTTGAGGACGACATAGAAGCAATTTTTAGTTCAGGGACTACATAGAAAAAAAGTGCATAGTTTAGGGGATAAAAATAAAATTAACTCGATAAAAAATAGATGAATCTGAGCCATTAGATGAAAACCACCATAAGGAGGGTGGTTTTGCTCTTTTCCCGCGCAATTGTACTTACTATGAATACAGGTTTTACTTACCACAAAAACAGACAACATTCCTCTCGACTAGAGGAATCTGGTATTTTTCTACTTTTCGTAATATTTTGTTTAGCTTTTTGTTGTAAATATTTTTGATCAATCATTCGTCTTGACTAGAGGAATCATAAAACTATTAAAATGTGAGCCAGTGTTTGTGGTAAGGAATCTGGTAAGTAAAGCCTATGTGTAAGGTAAGTAAAGCGTTTGTTCATAGTAAGTAGATCCAGTGTTCGCGGTAAGTAAAATTGGGGCACCGGTGCCCTAATACCACTTTGGGACACCACAACCGGACCCCATGCATATATTATGTCCATATAGGAGTTAGTAATTCCAAAATTTTTGGTCTGGTATTTTTCTACTTTTCTACTTTTCGTAATATTTTGTTTAGCTTTTTGTTGTAAATATTTTATATCAATCATTTGTCTCGACTAGAGGAATCATAAAAGTATTAAAATGTGAGCCAAAGTTGAAAAGAGTTCAAATAAGGTGACGCAATTGACAAAAAAATCCAAGCAGTTTGGTATTTTTTTGTCTTTAGGAAACTTTTTTTGGCTTTTGGTCATAATTTTTTTACTCCCTTTGTCCCTTTTTAAATGTCCATTTTGAGAAACGTGTATTTTCTCAGACGTAAATTTATTTTATTTACATAGAATTTTTAAATGTTTTTTGCACCAAATTAAAATGCTCATTAAAGTGCTCAATGAGCACTTCAATTTGGTGTAAAAAGAATTACAAAATTATACAGAAAAATATATGCTTCAGCGGTTTAAACATGTACACATTCCTATAATGGACACTGAAAAGAGGATGGAGGGAATATTTTTTAGGTTTATCTCATCGAGATGGATGATTAATCTAAAAAATAGAATTTAAATTTAACAAAATCGCAGGAAAGATAATCCCAAATTTGGGGGAAACTCAAAATGAGTAAAACAAGTTATGTGTGAAAATTTGGAGGAAAAGTTTCCTCCAAACCATACTAATGTTCGTCATGCATACACGTTTCAGTCATTAAAAGCCTGTATTATCGATCCAGCCCACTATGCACTCGCTCAAATTAGATTCAAATGGGAGTCAGTACATAACATTCATGCACCGAATAGAGCGGAATGGGTCACAATCAGACGAAGGATTCTGGGGGGTTCCGCTAAGGGTGCTTTTAGAATAAATTGGTTTTTCACAATTAATTATGTGATGTATTGTGCGAGAATGACCTGTCTAGATTTTTGAAAAAAATAGTTTTTTATTATTGGAACACGAATGCTGAGACTAAATCACGTGTATTTATAATTTAAAAATAAAATATTATTCTCGTATATACTAAAATAAGATTTTGAAAAGACCTTTCTTTGTAAATTTTACAAACGAAATCTAAATTATACTCCATATAACTGGGAGGTGTGCGTCTCCGGACCCGCGTGCACCCCTAGGCCCTGTTAATCAGATATCTATATCAATTTGGATATGAGTCATAATCCAAGTTTGTCATCTTGATAGAATTGGAAGGAGCCCTACAGGATAATGACTGATGTTTATTTTAGTTGTGCTCCCTCCCACTCTTTCTAAATGTATTTCGTCATAAATTTAAATTATTAAAGAGACTTCATCATTACATATTTCACGTGACCTTTTATCTCTATTTTATATCTTTCACACAAATTTTTACCTTCACTTTCCAAAATTATACCCCCAGTTTTACCTACTACTCCCTCTGTTTCTTTTTAAGGCATTGTTCTCCAATAGATTTTAGGTAAATTTTATGAAAATCTCATACTCCCTCCGTCCCTTTTTAAATGTGTACAATGGAAATATGTGCATTTTCAAACCCCTAAAAAATATATTTTTCTATACAATTTTATATCTTTCTTTACACCAAATTAAAGTGCTCAAAGAGAACTTTAATTTGGTGCAAAAAAATTTCAAAATTTTTGAGTAGAAATACATTTTTTTACGTCCTAAAAAATATACGTTTCCCAAAGCACACATTTAAAAAGGGACAGAGGGAGTAAAATGGAGTTGTTGAATCCTCAAGCCTTCCAAACAAATCACCTTTTGAACTCCACGATAATAATTAACTTGGAAAGCTGATTATAAGAAAAACCTGATTATCTTTGTCTACTATACTACTCCCTCCGTCCATTTTTAAGTATGTTACCTAGGAATTCCAACTATTTTTTTCTCACATCAACTTTTACAACTTTTACATCTACTTTCCATTACTTACCCTTATCAATATAATAATACCCACTAACTTTTTAAAAAGTAATATGCTTTTAAGGGCAAAATAGGAAATGTACCCACTAACTTTTCAAAGCACACACTTATTAAGGGACAACCCAGAATGAAAATGTACACACTATAAAATGGAGGGAGGAAGTAATGTTTGGTGTTACATCCTTTTCTCAATAAATAACCTTCTTTTTGCAAAATTTTCTTATGTACCATTTCTCAACGCTACCCGTATTGCACATTAAATCATGCATTGACTTGGTTTTTTTTTTTTGGTAATGCAGGGTGTTCCCGGGCCAGCTTGCACGTACCACGAGACTATTCCCTACAGCCCCCACCAGCCTTTAAGACGTTCTTATGGGAGCTCATGAGATGGCTTCAAAGGAGTTAATAGCACCTAAGAAATTTCAAATCTGAGACCTTAGGAAGAAACAAACTCCTAAATCTCAATCCCAGACCACTAGGACAACTCCTTGGAGTTATGCATGGACTTGGTGGTGTTTTGTTAACCACAATTTCTATTTATAACATGTTGCACTTCATATTATCACACAGCCTGCATTGCTTGCACACAAAGATCGAGAGAGAGACAAAGGTCGAGAGAGATTGATCAGAAAATGGATCTGGAAATCATAAGCAGAGACACCATAAAACCCTCTTCCCCTACCCCACCTCACTTCCGCCGCCACCGCCTCTCATTTCTCGACCAACTCGCTCCCCCAATCTTCATGCCTTTCCTCCTCTTCTACCCCAACACCACCAGCTTCACTCAACAACACATATCCAACAACCTAAAAAACTCCCTCTCCCAAACCCTAACAAAGTTCTACCCCCTCGCAGGCCGCCTCGTAAACAGCATGCACGTCGTCGATTGCTCTGACGCCGGGGTCCCCTACACCGAGGCCCGGGTCCACTGCCAGCTTTCGGATCTCCTTTCCGATCCGAATCCTTCCGAATTCGATAAGTTTCTTCCGTGTGAGTTGAGTGATACTGGAGATATACCACTGGTGGTTAGAATGAATTTTTTCGACTGTGGCGGTGTGGTGCTTTCTGTGGCTGTTTCTCATAAGGTGGCAGATGCTTTGTCGTCTGTTTTCTTTGTGAATTGTTGGGCTGCGGCTGGCCGTGGCGGCGGGGATAGTACTGATGTGCCGCCCCCTCAACTGGGCGTGGCGGAGCTCTTTCCGCCAAGGGAGATGACCGGGTATAACCCCGGGACTGGGATAATGAACGACCTGATTGTGACCAAGAGGTTTTTGTCTTTTTTATTTTTGGGAATTTAGTTTTCAAATTTCATTAAGTTATTTAATTTTAGCATACAACAAAAGGAACTAGAAAAATAAAAAATTATTGAGCGAAATTCAAAAATTGAAAAATGAATAAATAATTCACTGGCAGTACTCCAATACACACCCTTATTTGGGTGTGTATAATACGCATCCCTAAAAATAGTATGAATCGGTTACTTCTTACGAATAAAAAGTTACGATCTTTTTGTATAAAAGTTACGAGCCCACCAAAATATTATAAATCATAGAGAAAATGTTATGAATTATATTTCTGCAGGTAAGAGACCACTTTAGATAAGTAAAGATGAGATGTAATATTACAATTAATCCGTTGTTTTTTAAATTTTATTTTATTTCTGCAGGTTTGATAATTTTCATTTATATTTTTCATGTAAAACACTAGTATTATTACACATGGTTAATATCATGCATTTGGAAATTTTCGTTTTTATTTTTTAATGCTATGAAATTTTTAATTGATTTCTTTTAACTATTATATTGTCTAAATCCCAACAGGTTTGTGTTCACTGCCTCTAAAATTGCATATCTTAGAGACGAGTGCATTGACAATTCAAGTCCGGATCCAAAACGCCCGACCCGCATAGAAACCCTCTCCGCTTTTCTATGGACTCGATTCATGGCCTCCATCCATTCCAAAAGAGACCCCAACAAAATCTACACCCTACTCCAAGCCGTTAATTTGCGCACCAGGACTAATCCCCCTGTCCCGGACCACTACTTTGGCAACATCAGCCGGATTGCGATAACAGTGCTACCGACAAATGGCGAATACAATTGTTACGAGATTGTCAACCAGGTGAGAGGCGCCTTGGCAGTGCCGCTTGTGATGTTGGGATGCTCATACCCGATTCCAAATTTGGTTACCCATTTACTATTAATTCATAAAAACTAAAAACGTACAAGTTCAGAAAAAAAAATGTTACATTGTACTTTTAGCTTGAATTACTTCAAAAAATAAAACTCAAAATGTAAACATGCATTATAGTGCTTTATGATTAGCACAATCCGATTTAAAAAAAAAAAAACTTCTCTTTGCAATTTTTAAAGTAATTTTTCAATAAAATTATCATACTTTATCTTATCAAAAGGACTGATTTTCAATTAAAATCATAGCTAATCCACCTAATTTCTCTCGTGACATGGTAATCTAAATGTAAGCTTTTATCATTTAGAAAAACTCCTTTCTACCATAGCAACTGTAACCAGTATAATAAAAAAAAACTCGATGAACAACCCATACTATTTGGAAACTATCATCCTCGCAGCACCTCGCCAAACCTTTGTGAGATCATTTGGTAAATTAGAAAAAAGTTTATAACGTCTTTTTAAGTGAAACTGATTTTTTTATCGCTTCTTATTTTTATCTAAAACTAATTTTTTGGGTTTATAATTTTTTTTTGTAGGGTTTATAAATTTTTTTTTGTACCCAAGCCCGGGGCCTTGTAAGGCTTACTCCTGGGCCGTTATTGTGTCTTGGGTCCCTGGTAGGTGCTTGCTATCCTTGTGATGCTTTGTATCTCAGTTCCCTTTAATTTTTGTAACCATTTCCAAAGATTAATCAATATCTATTTTTCTGTTCAAAAAAAAAAATCAGGTGAGAGACGTGATAAGGAAAGTGGACGGAGAGTATGTACGGCTGCTTGTTGAGGGCGATAACCACTTGAAGTTTTTGAAAGAGAGGGCGGAGATGTTCACCAAGGGGGAGATGGTGTCGTTGAGTTTTACGAGTTTGTGCAGGTTCCCTATGTACGAAGCTGATTTCGGGTGGGGAAAGCCGGTGTGGGTTAGCTCCGCTCCCATGCCGTTTAAGAATCTGGTTGTTTTTAAGGACACGCGATCAGGTGATGGTATCGAGGTATGGGTGAGTTTGAAGGTGGAGGACATGGCTAAATTTGAAGTCGACGAGGAGTTGCTTGCGTTTGTTTCGCCTACGAAGGTTGCTGAAAATTCAAGGGGTTAAGTTAAGGTGTTCGATCGCTACAACGTGGTGCAATGCGAAATATTACTACTATGGGCCATATAATTCAACTGTATAATGTGGAATATTCCAACTTTTAAAAAAAATAAGGGATTTTTATGGTATTAGGTGAAAAGAAGTTTGTTCACCATTAATTTTGTGCTTGTTTTCTTCTCACTATGCTGATGGAGAAACCCAATACAGTTTTGATCGGCCCAATTGGAGGAAAGGGAGGGTACGGCCGAATGACTGCCCTACCCAAGTTCCAAAATTTTCTTATAAATATAGTACTAATTTTCTATAATTTTCACAGCTATAAAGGCTCGCTAGCTCGCCCAACTAAATATTGTTATAGTGTTTGTCTAACTCATTTTCGAATTCTGCGTTCATCCCTGGATTAGCCGGCATATATGTTGAGAACTTAGTTTTTTTTCATTTACAAAAAAATTTGGGTGGGAATAGAGACATGGATTGACATGCAGAATGCATGACCAAATTTCAAGGCAAAAGTTTTTTTTTCAAACCAAGTATGCTAATAAAATAAAGTATTAAGGCTTAATTAATTTTTTTTAACCGAATAAGGCTTAATTAATTAATTTTTTGAACCGAATAAGGCTTAATTAATTTGTGTGGAAGAAAGTTTGTTAATGGTGACTGGTATTGCGCCACCCGAGACGATTTAGTGTCTAGATTTCTGACTCTGTTTATGCCGATTAGTATCGGTTGGGAAGAGAGTATGAGACTCATATTAGGATTTCGAAATTAGTTAGTCTCTTTGTGCTTATTGTATTTCGTTAAGATTCGGGCTTGGTTGTAACTCCTCATCTCTCTGTTTTTTTGATGGAAATTCCTAAAAAAAAAAAAAAAAAAAAAAAGTTATGTGAATTTGCAGACAACAAAGTTTTTTATTCTTTCACAATTCTATTGCACCGAAATTTGTGGTTTTTGTTTAATGATTCAAGCGAAGTCTTTTTAAGAGTATTGTTTTTTCAAAACTAAATTTTCATTTAAGGGAAAATATATTCATGTCCTAAATCACAAAAGGTGATCAATTGGTAAGGAAAAATTCAAAATATACAACAAATATCCGAAGGTCTATTCTACTTGGCCACCTTTGTGCACTTTTTACTGAGTGATGAAGGAGTTAAATGCTATCAAAGATAAGAAATTGATATCTAGTTCTCCTGTATGAGAATCTTTTGCTAGATACTTTATTTTTTTATTTTTTATTTTGATAACGGGATGTCCGGCCAGCTTGCGTGCATCTCGACTAATTTCGGGACATTGGAGCTAACGACCGGGCATATAAGGGGCTCTTTGAGTTGTTTTATATTAGACACTAGTGAATGACTTGTGCCTGAAGGCACTCACCGAATGAAATTTGATAATTAATGAATTGTATCTATTAAGAGCATCCCCAACAATAACTCCTCAAACAAGTTCATGAACAGTGCACATATCTATTATAGTTTGACATTTTTTGCATCAACACTCCAACAACACTTCCTATTTTACTTACTTTCTATTAAAATATTACTATAATATTTAGTGTGTGTGTGTGTGAGAGAGAGAGAGAGAGAGAGAGAGAGAGAGAGAGAGAGAACATTAAAAAAATGTATGAGGAGTGAATAGTGCCTCAACAAATGAGACAGTATTTGAGGAGACACTATTCATGGATCCTTTTTAGGTCGGCTTTTAGGGAGGCTGCTGTAAGTGGTTTTGGGAGTTTGACTTGGTAAAATAGGGTAGAGAGGGCATTTAGAGAGGCTGTAGGGGATGCCCTAAAGACATTTCTTTCCTAAATAATTCACCGCACAACCTTATCATATAGCCTTATCCCATAACTAACCAATAAAACTTGGCTCCTTCCAAGATGCATTGTCTCAAGACAACAAACACAACAGCTAATGAAAACACATTCGATGAACCAAAAACAATAGTGAACAAACCTGTGTGTAAGCGTTCTTTTTCAATTTATTATTGCATTATGAAAAGGTAGAGAGAGAGAGGAATAAAAGTGATAATTGCTCACAGTGAAAACATGGAAAAGATATAAGGCAAATTAATTTTGGCTGTTATGTGATTGAAGCTTTTTTTTTTTCAATTGTGGCTGTTACGTGATTGAAGAGAGAGTGAAAATTGTGTTCCAAAATCAGTAATCACGAGTAAGGAAGGGGGAGGGGGGGGGGGGGGATAGAGAGAGAGAGAGAGAATATTTTTTGGTTCCCAAGTATGCCCGACCATTTAAACGGGAAAAATCTGAGCCAAAAAATACATCTTGACCATCGATTAAAAGCTTAATCGATCTAAGCCTTTGAGGGTTGACGTCAAAATTAATCTCAACCATCCATCGAATCCAACGGCTGAAAATATAAGAGATTCAAAAAACTGAGCCATTTTATACCGTAGATAATTGAGTTGTTACGAAGTATTTTTGACATCATAAATAAAAATATTGGTAGCTTGAATTGAACCAATTAGTTGATGGGAAGGAAGGGGACATAAATGCCAAAATTATTAGTTGATGGGAAGGGGGACATAAATGCCAAAATTATTAGTTGACGGGAAGGGGGACATAAATGCCAAAATTAATTTCCAACAGGGTAGGCATAAGATTGGACGTTCCATTATGATTATAACGCTCTGTTAAAGATGACAAGCGTCAGTTGCACTACTTTTCTTTTCGCTAAGGTTCCAAAAATATACTAAAGTTTTATTAGTATATAGAGTATATTTTTTGCATGGAATTTAGTACAGTTTAATATTTTATGCACACAAAATCATTTTCACGATAAAAAATAAATCAAAATCTAATCAAAATTCTTACAGAGTAAATAATATAGCTCAATATTACAAAAATAAACCAGACCCAACTGAAATAAATACTTAGTCTCTATAGAATTCCGTCTCCTTTGTTTTTTTTTTTTGGTTTTCGTCATGGCTGAATTAAAATCCTCGGTAGATCCGCCCCTGCAATCCTGCATGTAACAAAATTCTATATTTTTTTTGAAGAGCACAAAATTCTATGTTCACTTGTCTATATTTAGAGACCATGATTCTCAATCCAAGTATACATATTAGTTTGAAAACTTTTGATTATTCGTTAGGTCCATTTTAGGACCATTTTTGTATGTACGCAAGTGTTTGAAAAAAAGGCCACATATCTGTGCTTTCAAGCCCATAGGATATGTGTTTGCTTGATTAATTTATACTGTAAGGTCCAGTTTCTCAATTAAGTGGGGAATTTTTTTTTTGATAAAATATGAGATTTTTAGTATAAAAATCTGAGATTTTATCAAATTTTTCTCCCCACTTAATAAAATCAAGTGGGAAACTGAGCCTAAGTTTATCATTGTACAGTTACGAGGCCTATACATAATACAATCCGAAGTTGATCACGTTCGACTTAATCTAGAAATTTCCATGTTTTGTACTTGTGTCCCGAAAATATCTGCGAAAATTTGCTGCTCACAGTTACGTACAAAAACTTATACTACTCTAATTACCCCTGTCCAACTCTTATTAACGAACCAAATGGGGCTAGCTCAGTTTTTTTTTTTTTTTAAACGGCATAGAAATTTTTTGTTAACCTCAAAGGAGGCAAATATGAAATCGGTACAGTAAGAAAAGAAATGCATTGAAAGAGGTTTGAAGAACTTCTATTACTGCAAATCGCAAATACTAATCCCATTTCTAAGCCATTCGATTTTTTTTAAAAAACAAAATAACAAAAGAGAACAAACAACAATAATTATATTGTTGAAAAGGTGCCAATAAAAAGTAGGTGCTCAATCGGACATTCCACAGCAGGTCGGTAATACACACAGAATACAATGTAAATAACATGAATAGTGAAAAATGGTCCGGCTACTCGGAGCACGCGGACAACACAACTGGGTGCCCAAAGGCAAGTCTACCAAAAAGACCATGGACAGTTGAGATGATATTCCCGGGATTTGATCCCGACTCTTCGCTTTTTAGTTATTTTATACGACTGCCCGTACGGTTAGTCAGGTCAAGGTTATAACGATCTCAGAAGATACAGAAAAGACCCAGAGGTGATGGTAGAGCCTCGCAACCGTTTGAAGTACCAAACCCCTTTGGCGCGTACGCCATTGTGACAGTCTTTTGGTATTCCTCGCCGCAAAACCCTAACGAAACTGACGCGGTGCACAACGACATTGTACGTTTATTCTTAGATATATTTCATGAATATCTAAACTGGCGGAAAGTGAATATGCAACATTAATTCGCCCGGTTTGGACGCCGGGCTAGCCTGGGCAGCTACCGGGCCAGTATAGTTCAAAATGTGATTCCTACATGCTGAAAAGCAAGCAAATAAGTGCACGATAATTCAGATTTACTTTTAGACTCCTAGTTTGAACCCCAAGTAGAGAATCAGACATATTAAATCGCCCGGAAAATCGGCTATAGCCTCGGGCAGAAACTGGTTGATTTTGAGCTGGAAATTGGGCAGCGTAACGACAGGACTGAAGGATCTGGAGTCGAAACTCGGACAGAGGCTAATAGAACTTGGGCAGCGTAACGACAGTTAGTGCCGTTTCTGTTCTTGGTTATATATTATGCTAAAAAAAAATTAAATTAGATATTTTGTTGTCATGTGCTTGCATATAAGTGGATCATGACATACTGTCCGTGGAAATGAGGAGGTATCGAATTTCTTTCTTAAATTTGGTGATGTTGGCCCAGATATTTTATAAAACCTTTGGGCTAACAGGTGAGTACATTTTTCATATTGCTAAGTATGCTGGTTCGGTTGAGAGCTGGCCCGAACAAGTTCATTGAGCTGGAGCAACGCATAGCATATACAATCTGCGTGTTTCTGGAACATTGAAAAGTGCATCTCAATTTATGCTTCAAAACAGGAACGATCTACACAAGCAGGGTGGAGGATTATGAGTCACTGCTTGCCTTTTCTGAATTTCACACTTCTCAAGTCTTTTTGTTTTCCTGTTTCTGCTCCTTGTCTTTGGAAATAAAAAATGTCTACTTACTCTTTTATTTTTCCTTTTACAAGGGTACCGTGCGGACAGAGCTCCATTCGATCCAAAATATTCCCATTTTGCTACTTGGTAAGTTTAATTATTTGTTATGTTCACATTTTGAGTTCTGTTTGAACTCTCTAGCATGTGTGTTAGATAGTTAGAGTGATGAGATTGTGTTTCTCTTTCAATATTCTATTATGACAAAACAATTTCTACTCCATTTTTTTTTTGGTATTGATTGTCTTCGGTATTTTAGAATCCACCTAAAATGGATAGATCCTGGATGCTCAAAGATCGTAGATCAAAAGATTATGAGGAAGGGGCCGGTATAACAATTTCTGAATTTTGCTGTGATATACGCTAGCTAGAGATCTTCAATCCATCCGATGTCCATGTAGAGTATGTGGAAATAAGAGAACCCACGTAAGTTATTCGACTTTTTACGATCTTCTAAGATTTTAGTTTAATTCTTCAACTGATCCGAAGAAAATAAAATCGTCTTCATGAAGTGCGCACAGAAGTTACTACCTCAACATTGGAAATAGAAGAACTCCAGCTTGGTATATAGTTAAGGTAGCAATGTGAATCTTTTGCTACTATTTTCTTCGCAATTGTGAGTTGTATCTTATATCTCTCCATGCTTGCTTCTAGTGCCCGAAACAACCAACTAGCATGGAATGTGGATTTTACGTAATGAGGTACATGAAAGACGTCATAAGAGACCCAAGCATCTTAATTAAACGAAATGTGAGTTTTTTTTCCCTCTCCTGCTTTTATTTTATTAGTAGTGATATTTTTTCTTCACTTTGTCATATGATTTCCTGGTAGTTTGGTGGGAAAAAGACTTACACGACTACGGAAATTGATGAAGCACGTGTAGAATGGATAAACTGCTTGTTTTCGAGGTCATCACAATAAGCTCGTCCATGTAAGTTAATTAGCCTTTTCATTCGATCTTCAGTATTAATAGAATTGTATGTTTTGCCCTTGTTGGAAATTTAGTTGCCTGATTTTGTTGCTATAGATGGCTTGGTTGCCGATAAGTGTTGGAACTGGAAGATTGATGTTGGAAAGTGCAGTTTTTATGCAAGAAACTTACTCTTTAACTGCTGTAATTAGTTTCTTAGTAATGAATCTGTGACTTAAGAGGTGGAAATCATAATTTAGGTGCAGCAATTAGTTTTTTACATACTGAAACTTGTCTTTGGAAGCTGAAAATGAATGGATAATGCTGCTGGGAATTGAGTTCTAATAGCTATGCTGATCCAAATGCTGAAACTATGATAAACCCCATTTTAATGTCTCATTTAAGGCTGCTTATTATGATGCTGAAGTTCTGATAATATGCACTGATGCTGTTGGATTTTGGAGATTACCAATTGAAGGATACTTGTTGTTTCCTAGTTTGGGATATTTTGGAGATGATATTGCTCATTGATGTACCTGCTATACTGTCCATTTCATTTCAGCACTTCACTGGAATTTCTTTGCCTATACTGCATATGGTGCCATGTTTTCTATTGTATTTGATGCCATATTTTCTGGGTTTTTCAGTCTTACACATTCTAACACGAGCATTTTATGTACTTGATGCAGTTCATATGCCAGAAAATGCACTGTTTTTGAGGCCGAAGATGATCGTGTTGATTGGGCTGTTTTGAACGTGTTATTTAATTTCGTTTTTGTAGTCGCATTGTTAGAATTATTGAGCTTATTATGACTCATTAGCTATAGGGTTTTGATTGTCAAAGAATGATATGAAAACTCCAGTTAAGTAATAAATGTGTTTTTTTATCTACTTGTCATTGCCTTTTTCTATATTGTGGATGTGATTTTTTTTTTCTCTCCATATAATCACGTGTAATTATTAATGTTTAATGCATTAACCATTAAACCACGGTTTCCACATAAAACCGTAATCTTTTGCTAAAGAAACGATCACGATTTTTCGTGAAACCGTTATCTTCACTTGAATATAATCACGGTTATGACAAATAACCGTGATCTTATAGTACATATATCAATGGATTTACGTCCAAACCCTAATGGTATAGTTAATTTAATCACGGTTTTTTGGACAAACCGTGATTGTACAGTATTTTTAATCACGTTATTTGTCCAAACCGGGATTGTATAGTTAATTTAATCACGGTTTTTTGGGTAAACCGTGATTGTACAGTATTTTTAATCACGTTATTTGTCCAAACCGTGATGGTATAATTAATTTAATCACAGTTTTTTTGGCAAACCGTGATTGTACATTACTTTTAATCACGTTATTTGTCCAAACCGTGATCTTAAAACTAATTTTATCACAGTTTTATGTTCAAACCGTGATAATATTGTTGATTTAACTACGGTTTACCATGTAAACCGTTATTGTATAATGTTTTTAATCACGTTTTTTGTACAACCCGTGATTGTACCTCATTTGTTAGCACACATTGCCGATCTCAATATCAGTTTGACCATACTTTTAATACGATTAAAAACTGTGATCGAATCATCGTAACTTTTAATATCAGCTCCATCAAGCATGGTTTTAAAACCGTGATTAAATTATAACAATCACGGGTAAAACCCATGATCTTTTACGTTTATTGTAGTAGTGTCTGGACATTCCTGTAGTTATTGATGTGGCTAGTAACCCCCTATGATGTGCGAATGTGATGCCAACGAGAGTTAGAAATTAGTCCAGGTGTTCGGCATTCAAAGACATCAATTACAAATTAATTTCCAGAAAGTGGCTCGAAGGCGGCTCAAGTTGATTCTGTGCGACCTGCCAACACATTATAAATACATCACTTAGGTCAAAATAAGTGAATACAAAATTGAGCAGCCCCCAACATTTTTAGAAGAGAGAAAAACTTCGTGGGACTTTGTTTTTTTTTTTTTTTAATCTTAAAGTGATTAAAAGATTGGTTGATCAGTACTCTTTCAAGTAATCTCCAAGAGCCATACAACTATCAATCTCTATGGGTTGAGTTGCTTCCAGTGGATTTCTGGGAGGGTAATAAGAAGGTTTGAGAATTTGAGGCGGCGGTAATCAAGCATGGGATACAGTGAATGGGGATTCGTCTATTGTTCTTGAGTTAATTGTGAGGATTTTTAATTGTGTAGTAAGTTAAATTGTAACTATACAATATTTTTCTATAGTGCTTGATTTGTAACGCCCCGAAAATTGGGTACGTTAATAAATAGATTTAATTTATTTATTCTAAAAATCATAATTTCATTAAATCTCAAAATATGATTTCTCCAACGGTAAATTAAAAAGTAACTAATTTATTACAACCGAAATAAATTAACTTCAAGCACTGTCTAAAAATTTAAACAATTATTAAAATTCAATTGAAAAAGAGAATGACAGAGCCATCTAACTAATTAACTACTGGTAGAGCCACGGCTCCATCACGCCATATCCATCTTCTCGTTCCATCGCCTCAAAATCAGCAGACGCTTCATCTCCCTCTGTACCTGGCGTTGGGGACACCAGAGGCCACACAAGTAGCACCGTGAGTGGTAAAATTACACTCAATAGGATACCCAAACTACCCCGTTACTAAAGTATGTTCATATAACAATTACTAGCATTAAAAGCACGTAAAAATGAGATTTAATAACATGTCATAAAAAAATTATAAACAAATGACACAATCACAAGTTCCATAGAATCACTTTGTTCCTCAACACAGTCATGCTTATCGTATTTCAATCTATACTTCTCATTCCCCAAATAGTCACTTCATTAGTCATCAGCCTCTGCCCACAGTATACTTCCGGCGCCCGATCACACAGTAAAGCTACCTAAAAGTATAAACTGTGCATGGCTCAAGACCCATACCGGACGCGTCCCACCCACAATCTTGTTTTGATATTAATTAACATAATCCATCCATTTAAATTACCCAAATAATAAATGTGACAGAAATATGATTTGCACTTCAATGCAAGCCCGCATATCACATTGGTCAAATAATTTAGCCCGATGGCACCAAATAATTCATACGTGGTAATTTCGCAGAGATAGGGCAGTCAGCAACTTTAAATATTACAAATAGAAAACTAATTCCAAAAATTCCGAAACTTAACAGAATTACAGGGAATCCATTTATGAACAACTTTTATGTTTTATGAAAAATCTGACGGTCATCTTAAACGAGGTCAAAATGGATCCGAAGACAGTTTCGTCTAACTGTCCCGAAACAGTACAGAAACCTTTCTTTAAAAATTCATATCTTTCTGTACATATCTCGGATCGGAATAAGTTCTATATGAAAGTTGCTTAAAATTTCGTAAGCTACAACCTTTGTGTTTTACGTTTTCTGTGAATCTGACTCGAAGTGCCTCAAAACGTACCGATTAGAGGACGGGATATTCGTACTCGTTTTTGAACGTATGAACCGTTTAAATTCCTATTTTACGTTACCAACTGGACTCCCGATAATATCACCATTCTGATCATAAATAAAATACATTCTTTTGAATTATTAACAACGGTATCAAAATCCACGTAAGCAACATAACCAAAGTAAAAGTTAAGTTCAAGTATCCTACCTTTC
>JAXBDA010002600.1:26520-41198 GCA_036023075.1 Gaultheria prostrata | reverse complement strand
AGTTTAAAGAGGGGGGAGGAGAGAGAAAGAATAAAAAAATGGGTAGGGAGTGAATAGTGCCTCCCTAAATGGGGGGGATTTTAGGGAGGTACTATTCATGTTTGTATTTTAGGAAGGGATTTAGGGAATCTCTTGGAGCCTAATTTTGAAGTTTGGCTCCCTAAAATAGGGATGGGAGCCAATTTAGAGAGTTTGTTGGGCTTGCTCTTAGTTTTGTTATTGAAAAGTGTGAAGGACAATGTGGCGTGTCTAGTCATGTAATAAATTCGTTGTGGGCTTTTTCTTTGTGACGGAAGATAAAAAAGTTTGGTATTAGTCTTTCATAGCCACGAAAATATTCCCTCCGTCCCTTTTTAAGTGTATTATCTGGGAATTTCAATTATTTTTCTCTCATATCAACTTTTATAACTTTTATATCTACTTTACATTACTTACCATTATCAATATAATAATACTTACTAACTTTTTAAAAAAGAATCTACTTTAAAGGGCAAAATAGGAAATGTACCCACTAACTTTTCAAAACGCACACTTATTAAGAGACAGTCCAAAATAAAAATGTACACACTATAAAAAGGACAGAGAGAGTATTATTGTTTTGATCCAAATCGTGTATTTTTTAAAAAGATCGAGATCTATCTATTTGGAATCTAAATTTATCTGAATACTAGTAGCTGCATTGCGGTTATCTCATGATTCTCCCACAAGAGAGATCAGGATTTGAGCCTCGGCAGAGGCATTTGGAGTTTAGGACTATGGATAGCCTCTAGACTTTCCTCGGGACTAACTCACTAACTCCCCCGCTAATCCCCCACTGATATATATCGAATGAAAAAAAAAATGTAAACAAAAAAAAATTAGCGTGAAATTGCGGGCGGGCGGGGTGGCATCTACCCAACTCCCCATTAGGTAACTTCACCCTTGCTTGTGTATGGAATAAGAGATCACTTAATAATATTTGAGACCTCTCCACTTATTGTCAATTGATTTTGAGTTGGATATCAAGTCCACACCTCACAATAACGTACTTGGAAAAAACTAAACGATGATAGGACCAAAAAAGTGATTACACGTAATTGACAGACCTAAATGCGGCTGCACATAAGGATGGGTGTTAGCATAGTTGTCCCACATTACTTGGGTATAAAATTAACATTTGAGACCTCTCCACTCATTTATAAAGTTTTCATAGATTTCACACAACAAAATAAAAATGAATAGAGAAATATAGAACACTTAATTAAATATACGTACGGCGTTAGTACTCCCTATGTCCCAAATTTCAGGTCCACTTTCATTATTCACGACACCTCAAAAATTAATTTATATTTTCAAATGTATAATATTACATATAGTCAATATGGATCTCATTTGATCTCAATGAATTCTATTAAACAAAATTTTCATAACAAATTGAAAAATATAGGCAATTAAAAAATGACACGTATGCACATAAATAGACAAGGAATTCGGGACGGAGGAACTACATAATGTGCCTACTGATCTGGAGCCACACTAGTTCAATATAGCCTAGTTTTCTATCACTTATAATTTAGATTTTTGGTGTAACATTGTATAAGTGCAAAAGATGAGTTGGGCAAAAGAAAATATAGGAGTACTATAAAGCTCGATAAGAGTACATCAATAAAAGATTGGAACCAAGCCAAGACAGGTAGGCCGCAACCCGGAAAAAAAAGAAAAGAAAGAGAAACATCCAAATACCCTTGCATTGGCAGCCAAAGCAACAACAGCGGCACTAGCAGCAAGTCAGCAACCAAGAAAAGAAAACGAAACACCTTAGAAATCAATACATAATCTTAACAGCAAACAATCCGAATTCCCTGAAAGGGTTTCTTGAAGTCTTTTATTATAAATATCTTGATATCTACTTTACCTTTAATTAATCCATATGGCCACCACCCTTGTCTTCATTCCTGGCAAATTCAAACTGTTTGGTTAGATAAGTTATAGAATGATTCATTATCAATTAAAAGTCTAAATGATTCTATATACTCCCTCCGTCTTCAATTGCTAGTTCTTTTTGGAGAATCGTACATTTTGACAAAAAAAAAAAAAAAACCGTCTGTTTCACACTTCTTTTTTTTTCCTTCTCCATGAGATCTTTAAGTTTGCGTAAAAAATTTCATAAAAATTCAAGCTAATACATTATTTTTTGCGTGTAAAATGCCCGATTCCCAAAAAGGCCTAGCAATTGGGGATGGAGGGAGTATGTAATTGAATTAAGGAGTTTTTTGGGGGGGGTTTAATCCTTAACTTTATTAACATAAAATAAGTATAAAAAAAAAAAGCTACGAATTGAAGTTTTAAAATAATTTTACTTGTTTTTTTGGTGAAACAAGATCAGAAAAAACTAATTATCTGAGATTGGTATTATTACGCTAGTCTATATTGAAAGTTTTGTAACTCTATAACCGTCAAAAAAAAAAATACGGATTACCTTTTTTTCCCGATCTTCTGGCAAGGGCATAACCGGACGCTAGAACCAGAATGCCGGCGGCCGCCCACACCGACCAAACAAAGCGCTCGGGGACGCACATCTCCATCATTAAAATAAACCCTAGTGCAACCGAGAAAATGCCGGCGTAGTTACAGAGGTTTGCTGCCGTTGAGTGGGCTTTCCGCAATATCACCCCTATCAAAGTCGCTGTGAAACCGCATACAATGGTTGCCCAAACCATAGCAAATGGAAATGAAGAAGGAGAAGGAGGAGGTGGAGGACGAAGAGTCGCAGACAATGATGAAGAAGGAGGAGAAGACAAATTACCCTGTGACTGGAACCGGGAAACCATCCAAGCCACTGCGGCTTCAAAAGTCAGGCCAAGAAGTGTCCTCCTCAACTGGAAGGTGTCCTTCTCCACCTGCCCCTCCGTTGGTGTCTCGGTGTTTAAGGATCCGGTTTCGGTGGAGTTTGTACTAATAGTAGTAGGGAAACTACTATTAGTAGTAGGGAAACTACTATTAATATCAATAATAATCTCACTGGTCCTACTTTCGGTGGAGTTTGTACTAATAGTAGGGAGACTACTATTAGTACCAGTAATAATCTCACTGGTCTTACTTGTACCATTAGTATTAGGACCAGTGAGATTATTACTAATAGTAGTAGCAGTAGTAGTAATAGTACTAATTGTTGCAGTGGTGTGGCCACATATTTGGTCCCGTTCACCGTCCATCTGAATAATGTAGTGGTTTAGAGAGTTTCCCGCAACATCGAGGGTGGCGTGATCATGGGTACCAACCAATGACGACGACGTGGTTAGCACCTGAGGAGGGATCAATGATTTGTGATCTGGAGTAGAACCTTCAGCTGCTGTCGCTAAAGAGAGTACAGACATGACACCGAGAATAACTCGAATAACCGTTGCCTTGACTATTTTTGGGTAATAAAAAAGGCATTAGTGTATCACTGCCAGGAAAGAAAACGCAGAACCCGATTACTTATAGGAGGAGAATGAGGAAACGTCCAGGAAACAAAGAAATGGGCGGCTCATATTCACATTTTATGGATTTGAATCGTCTATTTCAACATTTTTCGGAAAAAGTTTTCAGTGACCCTAACATTTTCGGAGAATAGTAGGCTTGAAAGTGACGAAGCTTCCCATTAATTTAATTGTTGAATTGGTCCTAGCATTTTTGGATCAAATGAGAAAGGAAAAGAGTGAGTATACATACCCGGAAATTTTGACCCCGAAAATACCCATAAACACACACAAGTGTGTGGGGCCCTATATTTTCTGGAATGAAAATGTTGCTGGAGTCGATATATTCGACGTAACTTTTATGGTGGATGACCTCATCTAGATGATGTCATGATCCTTAAGGACCAAGTAAAGTCGGCCAATTCCAAATAGTGCAATTGCACCTTTACACCCAGGCCTTGAAAGTCTTTGTTAATTGGAAAATCAAATAAGCAATGCGCTATATATAGTGGCCAATTCCTTTGAATAAAAGAAATTATTCATGCTAAATTGCTAATGGGTAATGGGAACCTCGTTCTAGCGCTGTGTTTGAAACCTAAGAAAATGGGGGGGGAAATCAAGAAGAGTTTTCGTGCTCCACTTCAAATAAATGTAATTAAAATTAAATTTTAGTGCTTAAATTATAAACAATGCAATTTTCAAAACACACCAAAAGATAAACTTTGAAGTGCATTTATAAATGTATGGAGTGTAAAATTATTTTTCAAGAAGGAAAATTCTTCCTTTTTGTGGAAGAAGAAAGGAAATTCAAGAAAAAATAGGATAAAAAATTATGCACCAAGTCACATTATGCGTGTGTGCATGTCTGGGTGTGAGCTAGAGTGAGCATACGTAAAAGCATTTTTCAAAAACATTCCAAATTATTAAAGCTCATCAAAGCAATGACAATTAAGAGTAGGGGTGGACTTACCATGGGGCAAGTGGGATCACGTGGCCCCATTCAATTCCATATAATTTTTTCAGTCAGCTTCTCTCCCGTTTGGTTTAAGATTGCAGGGTATAGTTGGAATACATTCGGATTTCTTCCCAATGATCAGAGTAGGGGTGGACTTACCATGGGGCAAGTTGAGATTAGATTTTTGCGTGGACGTTCTATTTGACGAGCGCGCCCTATCATATAACGGTTTGGTTCGTCAAAGAAAGACATAAAAACTTTTATTGGGTTTGCTGTAGGATTTTATTGGAAATCCCATAAGATCAACAAATCCCATAAGATCAACAAGGGATTTCCCATAAAATCCTACGGAACGTATATAAAGCGCTTCTCACAATGGTGGATATTAAAATCTATTGTTGTATTTCGACTTTGAATTTTTTTATTGTTATGAGTAATTATGGGCCCAGTTATAGGAAATTCTTGGTCCGTCATGATTAAAAGTTTAAGACTTAAGAGCAAAGTGTAAAGTGCAAATTGAAAGTGAAAAGAAAGACTGTAATCTACCACCCACCTATATTCCTTATGTCCATGACACATCCTTGAAACTTAACCAAGTGGTCTAGATCTCTGTCTTCTGCTTTACTTTTGAAGTGGGAATGGAACCCGTGACTTGAACACCATAAACTGCTTTGAAATTTCACGGAAACTGCACCAGTAGATTTTCTCACAAAATAAAGAACTCGTGGGCCACCTCCTTTTCATGTTTTCATTTTCTCTTTTTCACGCCAAAACAAGTTTTTGTTGTGTTTTCTGGGTTACACACGCACTCAAACACACACAAGAAATTTAAGGAAAAATCCCTTGAATATATGTACACAATACATAAGATGAAAAACCTCTCCGGGGAGCAAAAGATCGGAGTTGGTCAGCAGTGATCGGAGGCAGTCTGGTTCAATCGGAAGACCTGTCATCCGGAGATGCAGTTTTGATTCGGGTTGCAGGAAGAGCTGATCGGATGGTGATTTCCGGTCTAACGGATGAGGGGCACCGTACAGTCTTGTGGAAGTGCAGTGACAGTTGGAGCTGATGTCAGGCACGGTCAGGTAGTATGAGTGTTTTGTGACATGAACATGAGAGGCGACATGTGAAGACCCGAAAATTTATATTTATTTTTCGTAAATAAAAATGAGATAATGTGAGGAACTGAGTGAAATGGCAAAATTGGCTAAGTGTTGGAACTGTGGTGAGAGTTATGTTGATTGGGGTGTGTTTGGTTTACACAAGTCACATTTAGACTTGGGGTGTAATTTTAAAGATATGATTGTGTTGTGTGGTGTATGAGAAGAGAGAGGGAGACCTTTTCCCCCCATTTTGGCCGGCCCCCTCTCCCCTCCTCTCTCTCTTCCATAACTTCTTTCTTCACTCCCCTCACCAACCCAAGTCAATCCCTCACTTCCAACCTTAACTCCTTCACAAAAGCTTCCAAAAATCTCGAGATCTACGCGTTGGTGCTTTCGTTTCACCCCGGTGTTTGAAAGATTTTGCTTGGAGTTTTGAGCTTGAGCTAGGGTTTCACCTTTGGAGGTGTTTTCTTGTCTAAATCCCAAGAGGTAGGGGAATCTCTATCAATTCTCAATGCAATATGTTGATTGTTTGTGGGTATATCCCTATTGATGTTCAAATCCTCCTATTTTGCTAAATTTGCTTATGAGACATTGCTCTAGTAAGTTTGTGTTAAATCCTACATTGTACTCACTTGTTGTTGTTGTTGTTGTTGGGTCTCAAATTGATGGCCTAAGTCACCTTCCAAAGCTCTCACAAAACCTTTGAATCAAAACCCATCAAAAATCCCCTTAAGTTATCCAAAATTTGGCTCGTAACCCAGGTGGATCGATCCACCCTCGCTCATGGATCGATCCACCTTGAATTTTTTTTGGGAACAGAGGGTTGTGGATCGATCCACTTTTGCCTGTGGATCGATCCACCTAGCACTTCTGGACCGATCCACCCTTGCTAATGGATCGATCCACCTGGCACAAGTGGATAGATCCGCCTTTGCTTATGGATCAATCCACCTAGCCCTTTTGTCGATAAATTTTGACCCTTGCGGCCTTCGATCGAGTTACGTGCGTGCTATATCTATTCTTATTGAATCGAAACACTTTGAGATACCTACCATGAATATCATGAGAGATATTTGCTAAGTTCTTAAGTTCTTTTGGGGTTCAAGTGACGTGTTTGACACTAATGACGTTAGTTGACGGTTACCGAGCGAACTAGGGTTTTTGAGCTTTGTTTGAGTTGAACTATTGCATGGACACTTAAATGAATCGATTGAGCATGAGATGATATTAAATGATGAAAAGATTGACACGGGGCCCGAGAGGGTATGCCCGGAGTGACACGGGGCCCGAAAGGGTATGCCCGGAGTGACACGGGGCCTATATGGTATGCCCAGAATGACACGGGGCCTTTATGGTATGCCCGGAATACATTGAATGGAATAATGGAATAAGACGCATGATGAGAGTGTTTAGAGAGTACAAGTGGTACACTTGGTATGTTTTGGACACAACGGAGTGATTGTTGATCTAATGTGACGAATCTTGACCAATCTACTATGTTCAACTTTCCGTGACTTCCTTGGTTATTCTTATTGATTTTCCTTCCTTCGTTGTACCTCATGAGCATCTCATTTACATTTAGAATAGATAGATGTTTTCCTATTGGGCTAGTGAGCTCACCCTTATAATTTCAGGTACTCAACAAGACGGACCATGATTTGGCGTGTGGATGTGCATGCATGACTTCACATTTTGAAAGTTAATTGAACGAGTTACATGATCATCTTGGACTAGTATTACTTTTTGAAAAGATGAACTTTTAACTTGTAATTTATATATTTTTACTAGAAACTCATGAAGATTATTCGGTTTATGTAATTGATTCGGTACACTAAACTTTTGACTTTTATTGACTCTGAACATGTAAATTGACTTTGACTGTGGATGGTGTTGTCCTCCACGTGGATTATGTACTTATATATGTTTATGAAATTTGGGGCGTGACACGACAGTTGCGGATGCACACAGGATAGGCGCGGGTTGTACCGAGGTGTCGCGACCGGATGGTACTGGATGCTTCAGGAGTCGAATCAGGAGTGTGCGGGATGCAGGCCAGCAATGGTGATGCAATTGGTTGTTCAGGATATGTTCACAGGAGCTCCGGACAGAGCGATAGATTGTGGAGATCCAATGGGAGTCCAGAGGGTGCTAGGAGAGCCGGGAATGGAACGTGGATGAACCAGGAAGCAGGATGAGACCCGGGAGAGCTGACGGAGAGTGGCAGGATACCAGGATAATGGCAGGAGTGGCGGATAGGTTGCGGAAACGGCGAGCGGAGTTGGATAGCTACATATCAGGAGTATTGGACAGACCTTGCAAAGATTAGAGGTTGACCGGGAAATCGAGTGATTGCAAATTCGCAGCGTTTGAGCCGTGGCGATCAGTCGGAGAAGCTAGTGACCAAGGATACATTCTCTCGAGTGTTGCATCTCTGTTTGGTGGGTGCAGATACACTTGATTGGTTAATGGATTTTTCCCACTCGTCCGAGAGTCTCTGTGCAAGCCCACAACCACCGATGCGTCCAGGAGAGTCCACCCATAGATCGTCAGCCATCGGCTCTAATACCACTTGTAAGGAGTCTGATCCGCCCGAGGTCTTTCCCGTGTGCGCATAGGCCCAATCCGTTAGGGAGTTATCCACGGAGTCACCACATCACATGGACCCAATATACATTGAATAACCCATATCCACTTAAAAGGCTAAGTCTTGTAAATGGTAAGCTACCCAATTGTATATTAAGGTTTAACTCTTTTCTGTTTATCCAATGTGAGACTCATCCTTCACACATGTTCCCAACAGTTTTCACAATGAGTTCTCACTTTATGAGTCTCGAGAAGAAAAGTGAGAAGTTGAGGGAGAGGAACTTTTTGACTTCCCATGTTTCATTTTTTCATTTTGGTTAACAAAAAGACCTACAGAATATATTCTGCACATATCTCCTAAACACTACTCATATTATTAAATCTATTCTACACATATTTCTCAAACACTTTATAGATTTAATAATACCTTCTGACCATAATTTAAAAAGTTAAAAATACAGAAAGAAAGTCAAAAAGAGAGGCTCTCAAACACCCCCTAGAACGTGTTTGGAAATTGCACCCTTTTTTCCTTCTTTTCTTCTTTCTCACGGTAGATTGCACCGTTTCAAACACGGGTACTTTTGAAAGGGAAATGCTAATAACAACTCATTGAGTTGTCAATAAGAGAGAAGAGATAAAATCACAGTTTTTGATGCATCTTCAACACTTTTTAAAGCACTTTAACGCACAGTATTTGTTTTCCTCTTCCTCCCTTATTAACAACCCAATAGGTTGTTATTGGCATTTTCTTTTTGAAATTTCCCTAGTGAAAAACTTCCAGACATAGTTTTGTGGTACCGGCCGGACATAACCTCCTAGCCACTAAAGTTTCAGATGTCGATATTTTTCTTTGTCAAAAAGATTGACGTTAACTCTTTCCTCCTCAAATTTCACAAGAGTTGCCTCTCCTCTCCTTCCAATGAACCTCACCAAGATGCCTCTCTCAGTCTCTCTCCGAGGTTTACTTATTTCAATTTTTAACCCCTAAATTCCAGATTCTCGATTTAGTCCCTAAAATCTCAATCTTCTCTATTTAGTCCCTAAAATCTCAATCTTCTCTATTTAGTACCAAATGTATTCAATTTAAATTATTATTATTATTATTATTATTATTATTATTATTATTATATTTTGTTACAAAAGAGGGCCTAAGCCCTAAACACCAAGAATACTACCAACTACTGATCTATATCTTCCAGTACCATAATGGTCATTGCCTAGTTGCTCCATAACCTCCAGAGGAGGTTGCTCGTAGTCATGGATGAGCTCCCTCTCAGCCATCTTTAGGCCTATCTTTGCTAGCTCATGTGCACACCCATTAGCCTCCCTCCAAACGAAGTTCAGGCTGCTGTTCTGAAATAGAAAAAGCTCATGTTTAATAAGCATAATCATATTGTAGTATGGGTCCCGTCTTATGGGTTACCCCTTGAAACTGCTTGGACTGCCAGCTGCGAATCTGTTTCTAGAATAACTTGATCGGTTAATCAAGGGGTACAAACGGTAATGTACCGACCACGTACCGACCGGTGACAGGGCCCCCCTTGTGGATCCCAATTTTTTTTTGATAAAATGGGGTAATTTTGGATCGAGATCTTAGAACTGTCCGATTGCATCGATTCCCACGTGGACTCCCTCGGAATTCAATTCTGAGATGGATGAACAACTCGAATCGACCGTTTGGGATCCACAAGGGGGTCCCTGGCGCCAGTCAGTAAGTGGTCGGTGCTCCTCTGTCGGTACTAATAGCAAGGTCTTTGACTTGATGTAGTCCCATGTCCAACGTTGAGGCCACGCCAAATCCCCCAAAGCTCTGCTCCCAGTGCATCCACATTACCGATCTTACTCTAGAAACCCTTAATTTTCAAAAGCAGGGATTGAATTTAAATTTAAAAAGTCCTTGGATGGGAAAAACATAGAAGATCTCCTCCATTTCACTATTCGCCCCCTCCAAATCCCATCGTATTCAACAAATTAGTTTTGATGCACTTATTTTTTATTATATTGGTATGAATCAAATGAGGTTTACGAAAATTTTAAAATAAGACCATTATTGAGTGTTTCATCATTTGTTTAGAAAACCACTCTAAAACTCTACTCTTCACTTTTTCTGCCAAATTTGTTTCATCATTTGTTTAGTTAAAAGTTGCATCTCATTTCGTATATATTTTCATCCTGCAAATATAGAGGATCATCATCTTATCCTCCATAATTGGAGTACTAAAATCACCATTCTTAGCGGATGAAGATTTGGAGAATGAGATTGAGAAGGTTCAAACTCCAAAAAAAGAATGGATATAGAGATAAAGAGTATGGGTTAGAGATGATCCATTTTTTAGAATAAAGCTACTCCGTCTTCCAAAATGGGAACTAAAATTTCAATTTTCATAACTCTTCCAAAAAAATTGAGATGAATCTCCGTCTATTAAAATGCATGGTATTATATATAGATCCGATCTCTACAATATTAACTGGTAGTATACCATCAAAAAGGTATCGAAAATAGCTTCGAAATGAGATCAATGATCCATTTTTAAGGGCATAACTGTCTTCTCATCTTCCTACAGGACAACCAACTCCCTCTTTAATATTAGTATAGTAGATAGATACAAAGGCTCAGGTAAAACTGAAACAGAGTCCATTAACAACCAACCTCCAAAGCAAAGAAGTACCTCTCAGCTCTCTTTTTATGCTTTGGACAGACCCAATCAACAGAGACGAGATAGAGTGGTTGATGGGGAAAGCAGGGTAGCATGGTGAGGGGAGGCGACAATGCTAAAGGAGTGGTGGTGGCACGAAACACATTGAACCCAAGCGAGAGGGGGCAAGCAAGAGTTAAAGGGGAGGGAGGGCCGGAAGTGTTGCAGGAAGGCTGAACTGTGTAGGAGATGGACAAGCATGAACGGCTAAACAGGCTTAACTGTCGCAACATCTCAGGTTAAACCTGAATATAAATGGAACCAAAACTAGTTCGGGTGGTTCTGTTGCCAAAAATTATAGGGGCTATTTAAAATACCAAAAGAGAGCAACTAAAATTGGATAAATATCTGGATTAGGTCGAGCCTGTTGAGTGACAAATAACACAAGTACACAGTCTAGCATGAAGAATCAAATCACAACCATGTTTCCGGAGTCCACATGCACTAGTTCCCCATCATGTAGAATGAAGAGAAAAGAACATAAAAAGCACAAACACTCTAGGGCTTAGATTGATATATTACCGTACCCCTCTCGCTCCCAGCAAATATGAGCACGGATCATGTTGGCTCATCACAACCTTCACTTCAGCAGTTGAAAATGAAGGACCATCACATAGGCTTTTGAATTATGCACCAATTAGATCAGTTCGTGATAATCCAAATTTTAACTATTTCGAGGTCACATCCAGATCTATAATTCAGGTTTTAAGAAGTCTACATAAACCATATACATATATATAATTAACATAGAAGGTTACAACTTTGTTTCTACATTCTCACAGCTGTCTGCTAATTGCTAATCATGTCGAATACACTCAAAATAAAGGGAGCCAATAAGAAAACTTATTTCTCAAACAAGTTTCCTTTACCTGAGAAAGGGTAGCTGAGCAATGACGCAATCATAACTAGTGACTTCTAATAATCCTGCAAATTATAACAGAGTTTGAATCATTAACAAAATACGAAATATATTGAGTTCAACAGGCAAGTACAATGTAACATTAACCAGCTATCTTGCCTGCCCAGACGTGAGAGCTCAGGCTCAGCGAGTAGCATATCCTGTAATGGTTTTGAAGTCATTTCCTTTTCACCAGAACTGCATGAGCAAAAAGAAGAGGTCTCTATTCGTGTCAGTCACACAAAGAAATAGTCACTTAACAATCAGTAGCGACTTATTTGCATATCCTCCATTAGTACTAAGGTCAAAGAAAGAAAAGACAATGAAGTACGCACCTGAAAATGAAATCAATCGACAAAAGTCGGTGGTGAATGTTATAATCACTACCAATATAAGTTGCAACCAAGTTGCCAGCATCTGGGTGGGGCCAGCTCCTTGAAGTAGGAAACCGCAGTACAAATGTTCCAGGGTCTTGAAGGACCCCTGGACCTTGAAGTGAAGCCTCTGCTTCTTCCTTTGTAATGAATCCTTCTATCCACCTAGGAGATGCAGAATTCCACATTGCATTTACCCAATCTCCTGATAAAGTAAAAGCTACAGGGTATAGCCAACACCATATCTTCTCGAAGTTTTCTCGGGCTACAAACTCCTGGCACCCAGCAATTCTCCTCAGAATCTCAAAGTCCTGGGAGATAAATAAAAATTCAACAAATTGTCACGTATGACGCCGAACCCAGGCTTTTTTCTATTGTTGATTTCATTCATTAGCCACAGGCGACTGAGGTGAGCTTTGAGAAAGACAAAAGTGAGAACTTCATGCAGAAATGCATAAATGGGCATCCAGATATACATGTATGCATCAGAGTGGTGTTAAAGAAGTGAGCGAGCAAGTAGTCCATGATGTGCGTGTCTCACACACACACACACACAGATGTTTTATCTCATAAACCAAGTTCTCCCAGAGAACATGGGGATTAGTGTGTGGGCGTGCACGCGCAAGCGAGCGCATGTGTGTCACACACACACACACACACACACACACACACAGAGAGAGAGAGAGAGAGAGAGAGAGACCTGCAGTGTCAAAGATCTGGTACTGGAGCATGCAATCCTCATGAAACGGTGATTTATCTCAGCTACCACATTCTCCCAAATAACATGGGGATTGTTTTGTGAGATCAGATCCCAAGCTTTTGTTCCCTCCTCTACCAATCTCTTCGCGATTATTACTTGACGCCTGAGAAAATATTGACTTCATATTCACGGGATACAATGAACAAATGGCATGTATGGTGTAGATTCCACTTGTCATTTTTAGGAGGTGCTCACGAGATACGCAGAGAAAGGGATTGAAGAAATCTCCAATATCAATCTGGTTCCATCTTGCACCAAAGCCCAAACTCATATAGAATAATGGGGACATAATCTGGTTCTTTGTCACAATTACAAGTCATTGGAGAAAGATTGTACGTTCATTTCCCACTTTTGCGAAATAGATTACTCACTACATCTCCTCATAGTGAGAAATGAAGCAGTAATACTAATGACCACCCTTGTGCATGATAAGAACACATAAAATGCAAGAATTCGCGTCATTTATGCAATGAAAGAAAACATTCTTCATGGAAACAAGAAAAGAAATGAAGGTAGACATAGCAAAATAAGTAGTTTTTGTTATCCCAGGGAGAAATCAAAGAGATAAATGTTTCTCTTTATCTCTTCTGACAAACAGTGCAAATAGAGTCCACAATGTTACAAACTTACAAGGGGTTTTACTATGTGCCAACCATATGCCAAATAGACCACTTTTACTGCATAGTTTCATAGCTTACCCATGATGAGAACATCCCAAGTATAGGGAAACCTGGCGTGCAAAGTCTGCCAATTCTTTTTCAGAAGCTGCTGTTGCAACTTCCTTGAGCAAAAGAGCCCTCTCATTTAAGCCTCCCAGGCAGTATTTGAAGATGGCAGTATCTGAAACTGGACTCCTATTGCTTGATGTGCTCTTGAAATCTGAGTTTCTTGCTTCAAAACTCTCTGAATCTGATGGGGAGTTTTCCATCTCTTCTTGATTTTCTGGTCTCCGCCTCAGACTAGATCCATATGCATTATAGTCCTAATTAACAATGGTGTCAGGCTGAGACCAAGGTATCAAAGAATCCGTGTATAACAACTACAAAATCCCAAATGTGAAATCAACATCAAAGAAAACATGCCTGGGGTACAATCAATGTAAGCAAACCAAAAATCACAGCTTATATTACTGAGTAGCCAGCAGTTGATGCATATGAACTGTACACCCAACCTCCATCTCAATGTGCTCAAGGAAGTATGGAACACCTAGGGCTGTAAATGAACCAAGCCGTTTGGAAACTATTCGAGGCTTGGTTCAGTAAGAGCTCATTCGAGTTCAATTCGTCTACTAAACGAATTGAACCTAAACATCAATTTTAGGCTCGTTCAATCAATGAGCCAAACCTGAGCCTAACAGTAGTTGGCTCGGTTAGGCTCGCGAACTTGGGGTTAAAATGTAATTAATAATACTTCGGGGGCATTTTTAAAATATTGTATATGTTAAGAGTGTACACGTAATATCACTATATAAGACAACAATTCCCTTTTTCCCCTCAAAAATCTTCAACCAGTCCACACCTCCTCCTCCAGTACACAAGCCCTCCTTCGCGTCGCCCCCACCGCCTCCTCCACGTCGCCTCTTCTTCTCCATCACTGCCGCGCTGCCTCTGTCTCTTCAGCTTCTTCTTTACTCGATCTATCAACTACTAAACATCTTATTTCATTTTTTACTTGTATCATTTTGCGGGTTTACTTTTTAAAAACCACAGATTTGATTGGATGTTTCATTCAGCAAAGCATTATGGCTGTTTTTGGTCATGTTCTTGCTTGAATATTTTTTTCCTTTCCTCAACTTCAGGTACTTTTTTGTTGAGTAAAGCATTATGGCATATTTTTGGTTTGTTCGTCCCATCCCTGCCCACAGCT
>JAXBDA010002600.1:0-26510 GCA_036023075.1 Gaultheria prostrata | reverse complement strand
GTCCCCCCCCCCCCCCCCCTCCTTTTTTTTTTTGTCAAGAATTAGGGATTATTGAACTGGTAATTCAGAAAATAAATTACTGTCGAACCAAATTCTAGCCTCGGTTCGACTCGTTTGAGTTTAACGAGCCCTAACAAGCCGAGCCTGAGATTTGAAAATTTTTTACAAGCCGAACTCGAGCCTGACTTAAACCTTAATAAACTGATCCCGAATCTAACAGGGTTCGGCTCAATTCAGCTTGTTTACACACCTAGAAACAGCCAAACATCTTATAGCTTTTGACATCTTCCCTAGGAAACAATCACCACGGCGAAAGAAAATCTTGGCCCAAACAAGGTTACTAAGAGAAATGGCCAGCTGCGCCAGTAGAAACAAGAATAAGCATGTGCCACAAACTTTTCAAGACTTTGGGTTCCCTCTCATTAAGGTCTTTTGTGGCTTCTGATGTAAACAATTTCCTAGCCAATTACGTAAAAGAATTTACAAATAACCACCAAACACAATGAGAAACAAAAATGTTTTGATTCGGGTTGCATTGAAGGTTAACAGTAGTCCACAGTAGCTCGCAGTATATAAAATCAAGAATAGAAGGCAAAATAGAGAACTTGTGGGGCACTCTTCGTATTAATCATCCCAAACCAAATAAGTGAAATATAGTTGAAAAACCTTTCTAGATTGAATATTCAATGTTCCAACGCAATTTACCATATTCCAGAGCATGAGAAATGTACTGCAAAATACTAGCGTACAAGGAAATCACTCAGAAATCTAAGTAAACATCGTAATATTGCATCGTAGATGATCGAGTTACCTGAGCATGTAAGCCAAGCATAACCCAATTGAAATTATGTCAACACAACATATGTAAAACTGAATATATACCAACGGTCGACACCAAACACACTTTTCAAGTGAAGAAAAAGAGTTTGAAAGTCTTAAGACTAACAACGACCTTGTTCGTTTTGGGGTTTTGAGAACTGTTTTCTCAATTATTACTCATATTTCTCTCCAATTATTACCCCTATTTCCAAATATTACTCTCTCTCTCTCTCTCTCTCTCTCTCTCTCTCTCTCTCTCTCATTACCCAAAACCCAAACCAAACACAACCAACATGTATCTTGAATTATTATGGCAAAGAAGTAAAATCACAAAATCGAATACCTCGTTAGCAGTCCAGGCACGAGAGTTGCATTCATCATCAGCTCGGTCCATGGCGAGATTAGCCTTGCGGGTTGCAAATGAATTTTCTTGACCTAATTTCACCCGTTTTGATGATGGGCTCAATTTTGCTTCACGTACAGTATTGTACAGCAGTTCTGCAGATCCCTCATCCAACCCACTTGAATTTGACCTTTTCCACATCACAGAAGAAGTCCGCGCGTTACGATTTCGCGAAATACAACGGATTGGACTAAAGAACGCCTCAAAGAAAGGATAACTCCCCATTTTCGGAATCTCAAACCTAATGCGGAAAAGCCTATTATCACATTTAGATGAAAGCTGAAATAAGAAAAGAAAATTAAGTCACTAACAATTCTGGTAGATGAAGTGTACTCTATGCAACAAAATAGAATAGAACAACTTGGAATATTAGTACAGAAAACAAGGTTCTTTTTATTGGTGGCACAAATGATGGAACTCCCATGATGTCTAAATTTAATTGGCTAGCCGTTTTTGCTTGGCAATTAAGTTGGCTAGTTAACTGTTTAGATAATTTCAAACACCACAGCTATGAAGAATAAGTCCTACCATGTCCCACAACCACAACAAGATCAACAGTCAATTGACTTAGTAAACAAGATCTGAAATTAAGACCAAAATGTTTGTGGTTTCTAATGCATAGAACTGCATTTTGAACATGTTCTGTAACAGGCTACATGGTTCCTCCCAAAACCACGAGCTAAGGATTTTAAAAAAGAAAAATACGAGGGATCAGTTTTGACTTTTTGCCTTTATATAAGAAAAATAAACATTTAGAAAGAGAAAGAAGGAACCTTAGGTCGAAAGCTTAAAGAATTATTTTGGGTGAACTGTGAAGATTACTGAGAAGGCCGGTGCAGCTCAACTTTTATGGAGTAATAAGTTATGTCTTTACACGAGTAAATGACATTTTAGACAAGTCCAGCAGCATGATAATATTGTGCTCCACTAATGACCTTCTTCTTAAAAGGATATTATTCTTACACTTTGAATCAACAACACATACCAACAATGTCAACCAAATCAACCACCCTATACATACATACTACATCTTAATTGTAGAATCGAAACATTTTCACCTTGTTTGGAACATGTTTTAGAAACATGTTTTGGAAACAAACTCAAAAAAGTGGTGAGACCCACTTTTTTTCTCTCTAACTTTTTAATCATTACTCTCATTTCTCACTCTATCTCTCTCCTATTTTTTTCTCTCTCCACAATTATTACTCTCATTTCTCTCTCTACCTTTTTCCAAATTTTTCAAAAACACTTCTCCAAAACACAAACCAAACAAAGCGTTTATCATTCCCATCCTTATGGTGAAACAACCCGTGCATCAAGGAGAGAATTATTCTATTCTTGTTTGGCATCCACTAAAGAAGGAAATGGAAACAAAAAAAAAAAACTACAATCCTGTTTTAAAGATGAAATAAGTTCATCAGACTAAAAATGGAGTAAAGTCATAACTGAAAAAGGTGCTCTGGGGTTTCACAGTAAAATATAACACCTTGACGCACAAGGCTACAAATGAGACAATACAGCTGCACAAATGCATCAATGTCAGACTTAAAGCAGTCAGTATAGCATTACCATCAGCTATATTGCATTTCTCATAGAAGAAACGGCTCCAAAGAGATGTCAAGTGAAGCACAATTTTGGGGTCATTGTGGATTTAGCACGCGTACGGCGTAGCCTTGGAAGAAAATAACACTTAAAGGGTGCCCTTCAACAATGGTTACATCCCAAGTCAAATCCAACTCACAAAAGGGTGAATTTTGCATGAATTAATTCGCAGACTCATCAAGTCGGGTTCACAAAACAACAATGGACTCACTTTTAACCGACTAATAGTCTCCATGCGTAAAACTGGTGACCCCTGCATGCCCTCCCAAGTCAACTAGTAGCAAATTGCTGCTAAAAAGAGTTAAAGACTAGGTCAAGGGAGGAAGAGCATCTTACTCCTAAGCTAGCACGGCTAGCACGGTAGCACCTATGTGGCAGGGAGTCACGAACACTTCTTTGGAGGTGACCTACCGGTGGCAGAAACTTGTCAGACACAGACACTATCCCAACAAGTGTCCAACACTTAAATTCAAAGTATCCTATTTTTTCTCAACGGTTATTATTTGGACACTCCGAGGACACTCTAAAAATTGCTAAGGACACTCTCAGGACACTTGCGAATCAATTTGGAGGTGTTAAACGAAATAGTAGAATCTAATTAAAACTTATGGAAGTCTTATTTTTGCGTGACGAATGAAGATTTATTTTATTATAAAGACACAAATGATATAAAGCATTTTGTTGAAATACTTTTGGCAATAATTCTAATGATAAATGCCGTTTAAGGTATATATAGTGTTACAAATTTACAATCAGAGCCTTACTTTTACAAATTTTCATTCATATAATACTACACATTGAGTTTTCAAAACGTGTCCCCCATGTGAAGTATCCTCCATTTTTATTGAAATTTACGTGTTGACGAGCCGGTGTTGTGTCACGCGTCTGTGTTACATAGTTAGCACCTCCATCTGTTAGTAGTTTCTCCAAATATTTTTTCAGTGTTTCTTTCAACTATCAATTGTTTAAAGCATATAGATATTTATAAAATTACAGGGCACTCTAGTTAAGTTACCAACAGCAGCAAAGCTCTTGAAAGGATTTTATGACCTTGCATTCCAGCTCCCACTACCGCTTTGTGTGACTTTGGTTGTATCCCTCACTCTCTGTAATGTACACAAGTCATTTGATCGTATGTCACCAACACAACAAATGCATAGGAAGTGGAGTGGTAGCCAGTGGTAGGCACCATATACTCCCACACATTTGACAGGGGTTCAAACCTCACTAACAATACTAACTTTCGCCAAGCAAAAAAGAAAAAGAAAAAAACACAACAAATTCATATCTTCATGGATGTAGTAGAAAGAGAGCAAAAGCAGTCATATTTTTATTAGCACCTGGGCTATCTTGAGCTTAAAGGAAGCACGGCCAATTGCTAGTTTACTTGGTCTATCACAACAAGCAAACTCAATTCCATCATAGCTTGTTAGAAGGGGAGCTTCTGCATCATCTGGATTCTCGACAGGTGCCCCGTTGTCAGCATACAAAAGTGAGGCAACAACCTAACATGACAAGTTCAGGTACAAATAAATATGGTACTTTTACTGATGAAGATAGCACCACTAATCTCATAAATGCCAAGGACACAAACCTCCATTTCCCTGTTTGTGGGCTCGCCAAATGCATCTCGTAAAGTGACATCCAAGGAAAAATTCCTGCGACAAGAAGCCTGTATTCCAATCAAATATAGAAAATAGACCGCATAAGAACAAATTGCATTTTATTACCATTAACTTGAGTACAGAAAGTAACATGTAGAATATTAGGTAGTACTCATTAATGTATCCTTCATAGGCAACAAGAACATAATTCCTAAGCTTTGGAGGAGAAACTCAGCTCTCCAAACTCAATGGTTTTACATAAGCGTGAAACTTGGATCTTCGCCAGCTCTAGCAACGGATGGTTTTGTGATTACTAGAAAAATAAAAAGACAAATCGAACAGTCTCCTCGATACAAATTACCACAACCCAACAAAGAAAGTAATCTAGTCCTCGATGCCAGGAATCTGCTATGGAATAGCTCTTGGTGTAGGTAAGTTAGACCGATAATTAATATTTAATTGCTTCAACACAGATACTTTCGCTTTGGGTGTCTCTAATATCTAGAGCTTCAATAAGTTTCAACTTAACTTTTTTCTCTTAATACACCCGAATAGCGAAACGGGATTCATGTATCCATTCCAGAACAGATGGAAGTATCAACTATTAAGTTGGCTTAGAGTGAAAGAGCCAACTGTGCGAAAGTAGGTTAGGGTTTAGTATGTTAGGCTTCTATTTGTAATGTTTCTTTATATTAAGGATGGTTGAGTCATTTTGTGTTATTAGGGCTTCCTAGGTTTTTCTATTTAAGCAAATGCTCTCTCTCATTGTAATACACGATTGAAATATGCAAGAATAGAGTTTGGTTGTTTGGTTTCTCTTCCCCTTTTTGCCGATTGTATCTCTCTCTTTGCAATGTCACAAACTGAAATACTACCTCCGTCCCAAATTAATGGTCCCTTTTTGGGCAGTTGTGCCACTCAATAAATTATCTATATTTCACAATCTGTAATGTTTTTTATAATTTCGAAAATTTTGTTTTAATAAACTAATTGAGATCTATCAAATAAGATCCATATCGGATATAAAAAGCACCATAGATTGAAAGTTATGGACAATTCTTTGAGAGATGCCAAATAGTGAAAATGGACTATTAATTTGGGACGGAGGGAGTATCCTTTGAAGCAAGTGAACGACCCAATAGACCGCATAACAACATCAAGTTTAACTAAACTTTTTTCTCTTAATACATCCGAATAGTGAAACGGGATTCATGTATCCATTCCAGAATAGATGGAAGTATGAGGTATTAAGTTGGCTTATAATGAAAGAAGGAACTGAAATATCCAAATTTCTGTTCTATCGCGTCCACGATACTTTCAAACTTGACAAAAGGATTATCGAATGCGAACTATTAGTGAGACCTCCCACTTAACAAGGAAATGGAGGAGGGAAGTGAAACTTTTCAAGCTACATAAGGCATTGGCAAAGAAAGCTCTTTGAGTTATCCACGTATGTTCATATCTTTTTCTAATCTACTTCGGAAGGGTCTTCCAATCTTAACAACTTTTACGATTCAATACATGATGCAGGGACATGAGATATCAGTTCACAATATAGAATTAGTAACCATTGTGTTGGCTTTCTGTTTGTTATCAAAAATCTTCCATGAATGGGCCTCTGTGCAAAAAACTTCATCACGACCCACCAAAATAACTATGTTTTTCATTTTTCTGTTGGGGAGAAGGGGATGGGCGTCCAGCTAGAAACTTAACAATGATGAATTATTTTCTACGGAGATGTTTCTTTAACCTATGACTATGAGAGAGCTCCCTCCCTATCCAGCCATTATATGGTTAACTCCATGATTTCCATAGAGGCAAGACTAAATCTTCTTAATGACGTTACAGTCTCATAGTTAATCGTTGAAGCTATCCCATGCACCATCTATCCCCTCATGTTCAGTAGACATATTACATAAAATGTGAAAGGGCAACACTTGCATTTCCTCTAGCTAGAAGGTAATGCCAAAAAGATAACGAAGAAAAAAATATAACAATAGATGGCCACAAAGGGATAAATGTTATTCAAATGCAATCTAACCTTGCCACCAACAATACTCCAAACTCCGTCCTCATCTTCTTCAATCTCAGAGGCACTTGAAGCATCGACCAATAATTGCAGAGGTGGATTCTAGCATCACCAAAGAAAAACTTTTAACAAACTAGGTTAAATTACAGGGATATGAGCAACCATAGCAAGCTAGAATTCACTACACATATGCACCTTAACATAGTGAGCTTTGATAGATGATATTTTAGGCAAGACTTCAAAACTATGGACAAAACCCTGGAATCTATCATCATCTCCATCAGTTCCAGCCATAGATATACTACTTAGACCATTTAAATTGGAGTTATTGACTGCTGAAGAACTCATAGGCATCTCTCCCGCAATCTCCCCATTAATGTGAAGCCGCACAAGATCAGGAGCAACCTAAGATGACCACATTAGCAAGAAGTATTCCACAAACATCTCAAGAAAAGAATAAATAAAATAAAGGTCTGACCGAAAAGTCAAGAATGAGAGAGTCAAAGAAGTCAATCGGAACCTTGACCAAATCCAATCTCACCTTAACTTCATATAGAAGTTTGGCTCTTGTTTATAGCCCCTTTTTTCTCCCAACAAGTGTCTGTATGCATTTCTATTTCACTGTCTACTTGTCTACTGTTGAAAATCTGAGATGGGCATAAATCACTCACACAGTTGGGAAGGTAAGGGAGGAAATAACATGCTATTTAAACACTTCACATTACTTCATTACACTACTCTATTGTAGTTCATTCACTCTACTCAACACCACTCTTTCTTCGACTCTGTCTCCACATTGGCCACTAGATTACGTAGGTATTTATAGGCTCCTAGTAACATGACCCTAGCCAAGTACATGAATCTCTACATACATGAATACTTCAAAAGACTATTCAACTACATACATGAACCACACCATTCATGAATCATGTGTCTACACAACTCTCTAGAATTCATGATTTCCTAAAATGAAGTTTAAATTTCAACATGTATAACTGAAACAAGATAAGAATTTGTAAAGAATATCGTTTGTAAGTTGTTGTTCAATCTATTTTCTAACCCATTTAATGGCCATTCAGGCATACAGCCTAAGGATTGAGATCCATCGACCATAACTTCACGTTCTTGGAAGAGAAGTCAAAAATCTGTCACTACTGCATAGATCGGTGCATTCTACCAACCTTTGTTCTCTAAACACAGCACTAATTAAAACTTATACTAGGTATTCATGCAAAGCTGAACACAAGGATGTCAAATATACAAAAATCAGATTGTCTATAGCAGGACTTGTAGAATATTCGTAACGCACCTCGCATCCAACATGAATCCACTTGTCAAATGAGAAAGCAATCTTAGCATACGCATGAGGAATTTCCATCCATGCAGTAGAACTGTTAGAAGTGGGAGCTTCTTTATGCAGGAAAAGCAGTGGAAAAAGCATCAATTTCTTCTTCTCATCCAACACAAGGAAAGGAAAGCTACATGCAATCTCTGAGTGCATCTGCATACAAAAGTCGCACGACGTAAACCACCCTTCCACGAACAGCAATAGAACACAAGATCAAATTGAAATGCTGAATTATAGGGCATTTTATTGGACTGTCCTATTTGGCTAATCAGAGATTAAAAGATAATACTACTGGCAGTCTGGCATTAGATGCATCATGTGAAACACGATACGAAGCAATTCACTAATTTTCAACGTGAATTGACTGGTCATGGAAATTGCTCAATAATGGCCCTCAAAACTCAAAAGCTATTCCTTCCAAATTATGAGTTCGTCATACAACTCCCTTCAGTTTTTACACACCTGTTCCGCAGAAAATTTATTCTCACTCACAGCCCTTTGTACAGCTCACACATTCATATATCTCTGATAAGCATATCGTGCATCACTACTCACTGTGTGCCAATTGAATCCTAACTTTCCAACAAGTTCCATGTCAACCAAATTCCACTGGAAAGCCAACCCTTTTGTAGTTTCCCTCCCCTTCAATTTACTTTCTCAAGAACTACTACAGAATCCCTTTCATGTGAAAGGATTTGTAACTCATTCGTTTTTATTGGATGGAATTTCAACGAAACCGCAAAGTCCCATCTTTCAACAGGAAATGAATCATTTAGAGCTAGGATTTCACGCCCATTCTATTTTGGCACCTAAAGAAACTCTTCTGATGAGTATACCAGCTAAAATGAAAAAATAGCATAAATTTTGCTTGTACTGGATCCCAAAATCCATCTGATTTTTTCGTCGGTCTCTTGATCTTTTAACCTATTTTCAGGTATAACCACGAAAATAATTGGCAACTAATCAATGGCAAGTATATAAACACATTACATGAAAGTATAATCAGATGCCACAAAAAAACCCAAAGCCCTAAAAACTGTAAATAAACCAACTTTATACAAAACAAACTGAGGGTAAGAGAAATGGAAACCTGACGAAGGATTGTGGAGGGAAACGGAGTGGAGCTGGGTAGGTAAAGCCAGAAACAGAGAGAGAAAGTGCCGTCGTGGTTTTGGCCGTTTATTTCCAGTCTAAGATCCTTCAAAGTCGAGTAATCGTGCTGCGATCCTACATTATCCGACGCCATAGTTGTAGCCTCTCTGATTTAAACCCCTGATAAACTCTCGGCAACTCTCTCTCTCTCTCAACAAGCGATGGGCGTCGGCGGCGAGGGTTTCTCTCTCTAGATTCTCTCTCTGTTTTCGCGCGCTCTCTCTCTCTGAAAGCATAAACACGGTGCCAATTTTGGTGACGGCTGTTGAGTAACGGTTGGTGTCTGGTGATGTCCTGGCAGTTCAGGCTGTTCTTGGTGCAGAAATCCTGTGCGTTGCGTCAACCAAGAAACCCCTACGCTGCCCAATGGGAAGTCGTCACGTCAGCGGAATGAAAGGGTTTTCGTTAATATTCCCGCTAGAAAAAGAACGGGATAATTATGTTTAAGTTGGGAAGAAATGGAGGTAGGAAAGTACTCGCCAAAGTGAAATGGATTAATAATTTATTGTTTTGGATTATCTGAAAAACAAAGATAGTTTCCTTTTATGAAAAAAAAAATATTATTCTTTTCAAATAAGAGGAGAGAAAATAATAAGTTAAAACAAAAATAATGAGAAAAATAGGGGAGAATGTCAAGGGTCTCTCTCTCATCTTGGTTAGCCAATTCGCTTTTTATATTTCTTTGTTTCCTACTTTTTTGGGCTTCATGTTTTTTCTGTTTGGAGGTTGCTTGTTGAGATACATTCGTGCTCCGCAACACATGATTTAAGATTCGCAAAGACACACAAAGACAAGTTATTTCTCTATTGACGGAAGATACCCACTAACGAAAATTAAAGTGGGTAGCAAACCAAACGAATGTGAGGTCCAGCCCAGCTGAGCTGATTCCCGCAGAGCATTCTGAAACGAGGGCAGCGAGTGACTAATGGGTCCATTTGAATTTATTGATTTGGATTGAGCTAAGCTAAGCTATATGGGCCTAATTATTTTTTCCCACTACATTAACTTTATCAAACTTATAACATCTCCAACCAAACTTCAAATTCTCATTTTGGTTATTCAAATATTGTTTTGAAGAATCTCCCTTCAACCAATCAACCATACTTTTTTTGAGTTGTTGAAAACAAAGACTCATTCAAAATAAAAAAAAGAACCCTCTTCATTTTATTTCCTCAACTTTAAAATGCTATCGTACATTGTGTTACAATCTATTTATGACAAAATTAGTATAACTAGAAAGAGATTCATAACTGAGACCAATCATAAATATATTTAACATATTTTTTATAACAATTAGAATTTTAAACTTTGGAGGAAATTTTGAGGTTTGGAGGGAAATTGGTGAATTTTTAAAAGAAATGAAAATTGATGATTGAGTTCATGCAAATAGATCTATTTTCGAAATTAGATTTTGAGTTAAATATAGTATTTTGATTCTGCAAAATGAATTTTTTTGAAAAGTTGGATTACATATTCTCTTAGGAGATTCCCATGAATTCTTTTCGAAGCTATAAATTCAAAGGACTTAGACTAATGAGATTCCTATGTGTGTAGTTCCCACCATATGTGAAAGAGAAGGTATAAATACTCGTTGTATTGAAAGTTTTCTCCATGATTCGCCAGGCATAGACGGACCACCTAGTGGTACCGAATTGCCGATTATGCTAGAGAGACTCATTTTTTGAGTTGTTGAAAACAAAGACTCATTCAAAATAAAAAAAGAACTCTCTTCATTTTATTTCCTCAACTTTAAAATGCTATCGTACATTGTGTTACAATCTATTTATGACAAAATTAGTATAACTAGAAAGAGATTCATAACTGAGACCAATCATAAATATATTTAACATATTTTTTATAACAATTAGAATTTTAAACTTTGGAGGAAATTTTGAGGTTTGGAGGGAAATTGGTGAATTTTTAAAAGAAATGAAAATTGATGATTGAGTTCATGCAAATAGATCTATTTTCGAAATTAGATTTTGAGTTAAATATAGTATTTTGATTCTGCAAAATGAATTTTTTTGAAAAGTTGGATTACATATTCTCTTAGGAGATTCCCATGAATTCTTTTCGAAGCTATAAATTCAAAGGACTTAGACTAATGAGATTCCTATGTGTGTAGTTCCCACCATATGTGAAAGAGAAGGTATAAATACTCGTTGTATTGAAAGTTTTCTCCATGATTCGCCAGGCATAGACGGACCACCTAGTGGTACCGAATTGCCGATTATGCTAGAGAGAATTACAGGCCAGTGCAATTCCAGGAGCTCATTACCGCCAACTCTTCCCCCCCATAAGGATATGCACGGAAGAGTACACAGCATGGGCTGCTCCGTCTCTCTCTCCCCACCCCACATGGACACAATCTCTCTCTCTCTCTCTCTCTCTCTCCCAAACCATATGAAAGTGCCTAGATCCTAGAGCACCCCATGAAAGTGGGTAAACCTAAACCCTAGGGTAGTATAATGAAAGTGCCTAAACCCTCAAAACTATATGAAAGTGCCTAAATTTCTGAAACCTTATGAAATCGTATGATACGCTAAGCCTAAACACCAAAAAAATGACTTTATCTTAATGGTAATCGGGTGTCTCTTTTCTAGACTTGGGTATAAATCTGATTATGGCTACTCATTCCTCGTGGGCTGGGCCTAGATCACTACTCGGACTAACAGCCATCAGCCCGCCTCTTCCACGGGATGGGTTCAAAGCCCTTGGCCCAGCCTTCAACACTCCACCAAACTTAATCTGCCGTTTACCATTTGGCCCAACAACCCATAATGACGTGGGCCCATCTGATAATTTGGTCCACTTCTTCGTGATTCCAGGCTCCAGGCCCTTCACAATTCTAGTATTCGAGCTTTATTTGATAAGAGTAGTAGGTTCGGGAAAAGTTTCTCCGAAAATATTTAAGAAAGAGAAATGAAGAGGGTTCAGATTCTTTTACTGTGCAAAATTTATAAAACAAACTTGCACAGTACACGTTCATATGAAGATGATAATTCATAGAGTGATGCACTAGGAGCCAGTACGGATACAAGTAGTGCAAGAGAATGCCCGGGCTTGAACACCACTCCAAATATTTTCACTAACTAGTTACATTTTTAATTTGAAAAAAAGTTCTTTCAGAAGGACCCGGCAAGTTTCTAAAATAAACAAATTATATTTATTTTTTTATATGTATTATGATCAATCATTTTTTGGTCGCGTGTATTTGGAGGAATCTATATTTCAATGATGAATTAATCAAGAATGCAAAACAGTCGAGAACACAAAGCTAGAGAAAAGAGAGAGAAGATATGAAATTCATTTCAAATGTTTGATCGAAATTAAAAAGAGCAAGAAAGGTAATCAATCTTTGTTATCGGCTTAAACGTCCAATGTAAATTGCAAAATACTATTCGAGTCCCAAAATTTTAATTCAATAAAAAAGCGTATTTTATGTGCAAAGATAGAGAGAGAGAGAGAGAGAGAGAGAGAGAGAGAGAGTTATGAAGGCCAAATCGAGATTGTCTGCGAGAGATTGTAGCTGAAAGACATAATTGTCAATTTTATAAATGGACTTATATAACTAACGTAAACCAATTATAACTTGTTGAATAAGTGGGTGGATTTGGACGGGCATCGTTGCAACACACGCCCATTATTTGAAATTGAAAATGTGCTTTAATTTTTAAATTCATAGCTTTTGTAAACGAATTCATAACATTTTGCACATGAACTCATAGCAAATGTGGACACAAATATTATGAAATCCATATAGAACTCAATCTTTTACTGTACAGTTACATATTATATATTAATTGAATTTATACCGCACAAAACTAGAAAAAAAAGTTTGTATTATTGTGCCATTTGCCAGGATTTTCTTATATAATGATTTGATGATAATAACTTCCGTGATACTTTTTTAGTAATTGGAAACTGTTGAACAAGGAAATAGCAAGAAAGAAAATCGAGGTCAGTCAAATTTGACTCGAATGTCGACGATACAGCGTCAACAGTTAGATGAGATTAAGAGTGCCCTTCCAAGTTTTAAATAATGTAATACGCCAATATTCCGCGACTTTTCTTTTAAATAATGTTACAAGTACAACAAAAGTAGACTAATGAAACTAGACAATACATTTTTCGTCATCCAAAAGTGTTTTCCGAGAAACCATTTACAAAAACCATGTATAACCAATGAAGTACATTCATTACACCTTTAAAAAAACGAACCAAAAGAAAGAAAAGAAAGCTTAAAACAGACTCTATTCGGCCACTTACACCAATACAACACTACCACTTACTTCAGCCAGTGTTCAAAGATGTCAAGGATACATCAGATAAAATGTTATCAAAAGATGGAAAAAAACAAAATACAATCGAAAAACTGAGCTTGCTTATAATATAGGTGACTGTTGGCATTGCGTTTAAGCTCAATTTCAAGAATCTCTGCTTAATCCTGCTTTCTTCGGAAGTTAGATGAGGACATTTAAGATGCTCTTTGCATTGACACTTAGTCGTCCCCTACAAAAGCAAACCAAAATATATGTTAAACTTCAAAATTAGGCCCAATCATGGCTTTTTTTAGAATCACATATACTCATATGTGGTGGGACAAAACCGAACAAGACTCCAGGGTCGGTTTAATTATAAGAGACTCGGAGTGCGCTGGGCCTTGATAGGCTAAAAGCATGGCACGGCCTGATGCGGTAACGGTGGCGTCACCCACACGTGACTAAGTGGTTACGGGATTCATGCAGGGCCATGGGCCCGGTTTAGTTAGGGGTGACATCACCGCGCGTGTAAGCATGTTAGCTTGGAGAGCAAGCACATTGGAGGCTATAAATACCAAGGGATAAACCCTAGAGGTATGGACACACTCTCATAGATCTAAAATTACTTCTCTATTGTGTTTCTCTCTCTCTATAGTGGCTGACTTGAGCGTCGGAGTGCCCATCGGCAAGAGGCCAGTGGGGCACTAAGAATTGCTACGTGTGCAAGTCGGAGCAACGAGGAGGGTTCGACCCGAGGAAAATCCATCGGCAAACTTCACCCCCAACATGGCTTTTTTTAGAATCACATATACTCATCCACCATATCAAACAAAACTAATGAATAATCGTTGAATAGTTCTTGCTCAACGCGTCACTACTAAACAAACCAAAATCTGCGAACTCCAAGGAACTATGATCAAAGGTTTTACCTAATCAAGTATGTAGCTTAAGTTGCAGCGCAAGCCAAATAGAAGGCCATGTGACAATAATTCAAGCCAACAAACCTTCAAAATTAAGCCTGAAAAAGGAGAAGAAAAGAAAAGGCTCCTAGTTAAAACTTCTCAAATTGAAAAATCTAATAATACAGAGTGTTACATGGGGAAAAGGTAAGCACATTCACTTACATATTAATAGGGGAAATTTCCCATACTAAGAAATTAGAAATCTAAAAGGCATTATACTTGATTGAATTAACATGACACCTACAAAGTTAAACATAGAGAATACCTAAGGACTCTTGAAAGATTTTCTCTCAATAGCAAAACCAAGAGCCCAGATAAGAATTTTAATAGTCTTCAATCTCAAATGAATCCCAGGCCTAACAAATAGGATTTCTAATATTGAAGCTCATGATAAGCCCCTCAAAAATAGTGACTACTTGATATAGCAGAACCTTACCAATTTCATAGGTGAAATCTTTTGACCAGCACAATCTAGAGGTGTCAAACGTGCGTGCCGTGCCACTCAACTTCCGTGCCAACCGTGCTTTGTGCCGTGCCCGTTTACTTCATCGTGCCACTCCGTGCCGTGACGTACCGTGCTCGTGTCGTGCCGGGCCGGGCCGATTTACTTTAATTACCGCTTCGTGTCGGGTCGTGCCTTTTTTAAGTCGTGACGTGCTGTGCCCGATTAATTAATCGTGCCGTTGACTTAATTGTGTTGTGTTGTGCCGTGCTTTTTTTTGTCGTGTCATGCCTTTTTAATCGTGTCATGTCGTGCCGTGTTTTTTTGAATCGTGTTGTGTCGTGCCGACCCATTTACTTTTGTGCCGTGCTTTTTTGAATCGTGTCATGCTGTGCCGGCCTGTTTACTTAATTGTGTGTTGTGCCGTGCCTTTTTAAATCGTGTCGTGCCATCGATTTTCAATTATTGGATACGAAAATCGTAAAGACGGTAAAAGATGTAAGTATGTAAATTGTAATTACAAAACTTAATCTATTTAATCAATTTTGGACAATTTCAAGCTAAATTAATTTATTTCATTGAAAATTTTATTTTTTGTAATAATAAAAAAACATTTTCTTTTTAAATATGTATAAAGAGTTGTGTAAAATTGTGTAAAAAAAACGTTTTCTTAAGGATGTAAGGTTGTAAAATTGTTTTTTTTTTACTTGTTGGAGTATAAAGAATTAGATTGAAGTACAAGCAAAGTTAGAGTATAAAAAAATTAGATCGATTGAATTTGCCAATTTGGACAATACCAATTAGGCAATTACCATATCTTCTCTCAATACAAAACAAAATTTAACACTATTACACTACCAAAAATACTTATTGAAAGGATTCAATATCTGTTACAATTTACAACTTACAAGTTACAAAGTGTACAAAACCATACTCCATCTAATTTCAATGAAGAAAAAAGAAAGGATGTCCACCCGATGCGGCGATGCCCGTTTGCTAAAGATCCCTAGCAACTGTTCAGAGACGTATATTCCACATGAATTATCCACCGGCGAGCTTTTGAAACTGTATCACCCCACAAGAAATGCTGTTGCACTTCATCGTCCAGATATCTCCCTGAACAATGCAAGACAAAAAAAATTTAATAAATTAAACAAGTAATAGTAATTAATTTACAAACGAACAAATAATTAAATTTAGGCTACGTACCCTCTGCACCACTCCCTTTTTTAACACTGTTTGACGGAAGAGACAACTACTCCATAATAGCAACTGTGAACCCCTTTTCCCTCTTAAGGCTAACCGTAATATAAAAAAATATACACTTTACATGCATACACTAATTACATTATTAGTCCCTCAAGAATCAAGTTGAACATTACGGGATCTTTTCAATTTGATGCGAAACTAGGAAGTTGCTCATCTTCGTATTTGAATGCCCCCACATGGATACGTACTGTACAAATCAAATTGATTATTTTTTTGAAATTTGTCGAGTTCTTAAATCAGAATATCTATGTACCCTGAAAATATACACAGAATTGAACCAGAAATTGAAAAATCAGTGGCCCAGATTCACTCCAGGTGAATCTGGACCATTGATTTTTTAAATTTTGTGTATTTTTTCTGGGTATGTAGTGATGCTCTTTTAAGTTTGTTAAATTGTCAAAAATGAAGTACTGAGCTCCTTCATCAAACCTGGAAAGAGAAGGGTGGAAAATGAAAATCAAATTTACAAAAAGGATAACTTGCTCATTTTTTTTTTCTTAATCTCCCACAAAATTCACTTATCTTTTCCCACTAGGCACAACTTTGATTTTCAAAAATTTACCTGCTCAATTTTTTAAGATATATAGAAAATAAATACTACCTCCAAACTCGTAAATTCGTACGGAGAAGAAGTAAACTAAAGATATCCGAAGAGAGGATCCTAGCAACGAGGTATCAAGACGGAGAAAGGACAAACCCACAAAGAAGATGATGAAGTACCATATACGGTTTTGTATCTGCAGGAAATAGTACTCCCTCCGTCCCTTTTATAGTGTGTATATTTCCATTTTGGGTTGTCCCTTAATAAATGTGTGTTTTGAAAAGTTAGTTGGTACATTTCCTATTTTGTCATTAAAAGTACATAGATTCCTTTTTAAAAAGTTAGTGGGTATTATTATATTGATAAGTGTAAGTAATGAAAAATAGATGTAAAAGTTATAAAAGCTGATGTGAAAGAAAAATAGTTGGAATTCCCAGGTAACATACTTAAAAAGGGACGGGGAGTATGTAATTGAGGTTGGAAAAATTTGTTAAAGAGATCGTGATCATGTACCAATGGCTTGGGTCAGGTTTAGGTTTGAGTCTCCACATTCTTTCTCATAAGTGTTCTGGAATCCGTGTTCTTCTTATTCGCGGTAAACTTTCCATGAAGCAAAGTGGAATTGTCTCGCGGGAAGGTCTCTAAGTTATGAAATTATTGTTGAACATGGTTGCTTCACATGCAACTGTATACGTCCTTATAACATCATATATATCATCCACCCATGTGGACAAAAGGAACTGTGCTTGCTTTTTTATTTTTATTTTTATCATCAAAAAAGACAAATACTGCCCCTTCGCCAAACAAAATAGCCGTATATAGTACCCTCTATCTGGATTTGTTAGTTCGTTTTGGGAATTTTAATTTTTTTTTCATTATTTTTTGTCAATTACTTTTCGTGTAATTTTTCCCTACTTTAGCTTTTAACTTTTGAAAATGGATAAATATTTTTGGACTTGAAAAAATATATTTGTGAACCAATAAATCCGGACGGAGGGAATATAAAATAGGGTGATCGTACTAGATTCAGGTCTTGTATAAAGCGCACTCCCGTTCCTGGTTCGAAAACACATATCCCTTCACCTCCTCCGCCTCCTCTTGATTCATGCCTTATTAATAAGCGCCACTTCTTCTTTCTCTTCTTTGCCTCGATCGGATCACCACTCCTGCTCTACCGTCGGGGTTAGGTTTACTGAGGAATATTTTGGGAGTTAATTTTGGTTTTGTCCCCTAAATTATTTGCATTTACTTTACATTTTTTGTCTACATCATTCCTAAACTATGAAAACTACATTTTTAATTTCGTCCTTGAACTATCTGATTGTAACCCAATCAATTTAGTTGATAACGGCATCTCAATTTCTGGACAGAAAACGGGTGTGGGGCTTCCAACTACTATTAGGGTGAGCCAAAATTTTAGGCCAAGGGGGGTCGATTTAAAAATACTATTTTCAACAAAAAATTTACTTAGTATATCGTGTTGATTCTGTATTACGTTACGTAAAATTTTATGAGTTGATTAATTACTGTATATATGACATGATTTTGTTTTTCGATCGACAATTATAAGACCCATGTATAATTGATTGTGTCTACGAAAGAAATTGAGAAAATTTTACATGACAATGTAAAAAAATTATTTTAATTTTTCTAGATCAAATCAAAACTATTTAGATTTTCAGAGATTTATTATATTAATTATCTCAATAATAATTATATTATATATAGTATTAGTAATTTTTAAAAATGCTTGGGCCAGGGCCATCCCATGCCCCTGTATACCTCCGTCTCTGGGGTGAGTCTCCTAAATGATACTCCCTCCGTCCTTTTTATAGTGTAGACATTTCCATTTTGGGCTATCCTTCAATAAGTGTGTGTTTTGAAAAGTTAGTGGGTACATTTCTTATTTTGCCCTTAAAAGTAGATTCCTTTTTGAAAAGGTAGTTGGTATTATTATATTGTTAATGTTAAGTAGTGGAAAGTAGATGTAAAAGTTGTAAAAATTGATGTGAGAGAAAATAAGTTGGAATTACGAGGTAATACACTTAAAAAAGGACGGAGGGAGTAAAATTTGTTAAAATTAACATTTTGCTAGAGTCACCCGTTGATTTTATCATTTCGAAAACTCAATTCGAACACATTTGTGACCCAACTTCTTGTGTAAAACTATTTGTGTTAGTTGTTTTATATGTACTAGTAATTGCTATATTTAGATTGTTTTTAATCTACTTATCGTGAAGTATAAAGAAGTTTAAAATAGGTCCCATAGTGACCGATACACTCATATTCAAGTTCTTTTATGTTGTTTTTGTTTTCTTAGTTAATTAAATTTCTGCTCTGTGATGGGTGAAATACCGAACCTTTTGAGTTTTTCCCCTTTACAGTGGTTTTTCCTGAACGTAAAGGGGAAACAACACTAAAAGATTTGGCATTAATCCACATCCCACAGGCACCAATTTAAGGCCAACTAAGGGACTACTTTGAAGTTTCGTGGAAACAACACTAAAAGTAGACGTGCTCTTAAAAAAAAAGAGCGCTAAAGTAAAGGAATATATGAAGAAAAACAGTCATAAACATGTTAGGTTCTCACTTTATGGAGAAAAGAAAAGAAAAGAATGCCGATCCTTTTACCATTCTCAAAATATTATTTACTCCTTTTTCTCAAATTCTTTCAATTAATTAGCATTTCTAATGTCGTTCGTCTCACTTTATCAATCAAACAAGAGAGGGTTGTTTATTCTTTCCACCTCAATTTCGCTAAGAGTTTTCTGTCCTCTCCTTCCATGAACCTGTTAGAAAAAGCTTTTAAAAAAATATCTTTAAACCAATTTATTGCATGTGTCTAATTATATTTGCTAATTAAATTGGTGGTTATTGGGCATTAATATTAGTAACTCCCGAATATAATAGTATTATGTATTTAAGTGCCTATTTTATGCAATGGTTAATTGCATAGGAGGTTAGTTTTTCTATATAAAGGTGGCTAGTCCACAAGATGTAAAAGAGTATTCTTGGAAAAATATTTGATTAAAACTATGAGCTATATGAGTAACACATATATCGAGATTTGTTGAGATATATGTTTCATTGTTTTGATCATACGGGCGATTCTTGATTTGTGTGGAAAGCTTTAGCTGCCCACAAAACTTTCGTGGATGATCGTTGTATCTTGGGAGTAGAATGTCAAACAACTCGGTGCAAGCGGGGACATATCTTCTCTTAGGAGAGCGCCTTACGCGTGCCTCGATCAAATAAGTTTTCCTAATCTCTCTAATTTTATATTTATAGTTTAATTATATTATTTGTTAGTTGTGTACGTTATATCCAATTATACAAGTTTACAGAAATTCTAACAATTATTTGCAACAATCCAAGAGAAGATATGTGTAAGATTTTCTGTATTATATGGAGACTATGGACAAGCAAATTATCTTAGAATCAGATGTTTAGAAGTTCTGTGATTCTTGCCATAATACAAGTGTTGGTGGAAAAGTATTTAGTAGCCATAACCTTGCGCAAATAACAAACAAACTACTGACTAAATTGTGGAAACTTTTAATTCGTATAGTGCTTCTGTCATATTACAAACCTCGTTTCAAATTCCTATTTTAATCTATCACCGTAGGTTTTGATTTCTTAAATACGTCCGGACATTATAATTATAATGATGGCATAGTATGTTGAAAGGGTGAAATTCGTTGGCCTCTGATATGTTCTTAGAAGGTGATGTCCATTTGTTAGAATTACTTATGTCATAGTGACTCAATTTAGCTATTTGCACCTAATGCTCTGCATATTTTATTCTTCTAGCTTCAGGACTAAGTTCTAATTAAGCTTATGGTAAAATAAGGATCGTTTTTTTTTTTTGAAGGGAAAAAACAATGGGGTTTTGCCAGAATAAAAACTGATTTCCATGTAAGGTGTTTATTTTAATACTAGCTAACGGACTTACACTAAGGTTCAATGGGAAATCGAAAAACTGTAGCGAATTCATTATGTCATTTAATCGATGGAAGTTACTTATTTTCTTTTTCCTTATTTGACAGAGAAATAAGTGAAATGGCCAAGAATGTATTCATTCATTTATTTATTTTTGTTGGACTCTTAAATATTAGTTGTTATGTTTCACAATTTATATATAGCTATTGGCATATTGACATTATATCGTTAATTGTCCTGTATAACATGTGTGAAATATTTGTTAGTTGTGAATGAAAATTTAATATTGACTAGACTCAATGGGAAAATTGTGTATGACTGGCTTGGGTGAGAGAGATTTGTGGGGAAAAAAAGTTTAAAGGAATTAGTTGTTTGCTAATTCTAAAAAGTTATTTTCCCGGAAACTTGTTAAGAATGAAAACAAGTATTTTTTTTTTGGCGTGATGAAGTGAAATGTTGGTTTAACACTTGGAGCATTGAAGGTATTTCTTTTGTCTAAATGGGATTGGCCCAAAATGAACATTTATGAGTTCAATTTTTATTTGTATTTATATGGGGGTTACAAAAGTAATTATTCATATTTTCTCCATATAATTACATTGAATTGAGAAGTTACAAATTTCATTCACATGTTCAAAAAAATATTTTCCTTTATTTTTAAAGTTCGTTGGTCTTTAAACTTATTTTTGACAAAAATTTAAAAGAAAATAATTTAGATGGGGGGGGTTCAAAGAAGACAGAGAAAGATCCTACTTCGAAGGTTTATACAAGTTACTCGGCAAGGCTCCTAGTAGTGGAAAGACTACTGGCCCTGTAAAAAAAAAAGGTTCGAGAAGGAAATAAAGAAGTGGTTCCAACTTCAAGAGAAACACATGACGGTTAGTAGGTGTTCAGACTACTAGTCATGTGTGAAATATAATGAACACATGATGGTCAGTAGGTGCTCAGACTACTAGTCATGTGAAGGAAAAGCGGTATAAGAACTCTGAAAGCGTGCATTTCTATTTATGAGATGGAAAAAGAAAAGTGGTTACATGTGGGGGTCAGGATCACTGGCCAACATAAGGCAATAAAACAATTTATAAGACTCTAAATGAAAGTGGAAATTGCGATATTGGTAAACAAAGGAAGCAGTTCCTAGTAGATTGTTGAGACTGCTGGCCACAACATATAGCTCCTAGTAGAAGGCTACTGGTCACTAAAATTAGTGATTCCTAGTAGAAGGCTACCGGCTACCGAGGACGAAAATTGTCAAAATCCTTGAAGACCAAGTTTATTTGATGAGTCTAAAATACATGTTGCTTCGATTGAAAAGAAAGGACCAAACTCATTTTATGAGTCCAATATACATAAGGAAAAAAAATTGTTGCCTCGACTAATTTTGGAATTTGTGGCCTTCGATGTTGCCTCGACTTATATGTATCAAAGTACACGTACAAGAACCAAAGCATATATATTGCCTCAAATCAATGTGGCTTTCGGTGGGAGAATTGGATTGATTGTTTATTTACCTCGAATCGATGTTGCTTTCAGTGAAATAATTGGATTATTTTTATGGCTCGAATCGATGTTGCTTTCGGTGAAAAAATTGGATCATTTTTATGGTTCCAAAACTTACGATGAAAACAGTAAGACTTGATGGGTCCCTCGGGAAAAAGGCCTGATAGAAAAGGAAACTAAAATGCTATATGCATACAAAAGGTTAACGCACATGCTAATCATAATCATCGGGGGAAATGGGACTGAAGCCTATAAAGTAGTCATCGCAGTGGACACCCAACCTTTGTGATTGGAGATCCCATGAAGAAGGTTCAATGGGTAACAACGAAGCTATAGGTTGGCTCGATGAGCACTAATTTTATTGAGGGATAGTCCCTGGTCTCATTTCTATGGTGATAGTGCTCATAGTCCCTGGTCTCATTTCTATGGTGATAGTGCCCATAGGTGCAACTGGTTATGGAAAACATAGTCCAAGTCACTGTGACAAGTTAAGAAGAGCAAAAGCTCTGAATGAGTCCAAGGCAGGTATTCTGCGGGGTATTGGTCACAAATAACCCTGATGGTCTCACCTAAGTGTTTGTGGTAGTGGGGTCGCTATTGTGGGAGATTAGGCTACTCCCTAAAGACACTCATGATACAGGATACGTGCGCATGACCGTAACGCGCAAACCTAACTAGAATCAAAACGAATTGCTCTTACTGTGTGTGGGGTAAGCAGAAGTTTGGCTCAAGGACCCAGTTCTAGATATTTAGTTCACTGTGGTGCCTTCAAACGGAACTAACTTTCACTAAGTGTAGGTTCAAACCCGGAAGATACCTACACCCATTGCGCAGTAAAAATGCTCACGTATTATATAAATATTGCTTTTATATTTTGAAAAGATTTTTAAAACCTCGTGGGGATTGTTAGAAGAAGCTTCCAAAAAAATATCTTTAAACCAATTTATTGTGTCTAATTATATTTGTTAATTAAATTGGTGGTTATTGGGTATTAATATTAGTAACTCCTGAATATAATACTCCCTCCGTCCCAATTTGTTTGCTCACTACGAAACTACGTACAATTTTCAAACTAAAAAATAATGTACTTACAAAAATAATTTTCTAATCAATATGGATCTTGTTTGATAGATCTCATTGAAAACTTTAATACGCTGCAAAAAAAATTCAAAAATTATTTTAATAATTACATTAATTTTAAGTTTGAAAATTGCGCGTAGTTTCGTAGTGAGCAAACAAATTGGGACAGAGGGAGTATTATGTATTTAAGTACCTTTTTTATGTAATGGTTAATTGCATAGGAGGTTAGTTTGCCTATATAAAGGTGGCTATTCCACAAGATGTAAAAGAGTATTCTTGGAGAAAATATTTGATTAAAACTATGAGATATATGTGTTACACATATATCGAGATTCGTTGAGATATATGTTTTATTGTTTTGATCATACAGGCGATTCTTGATTCGTGTGGAAAGCTTTGGCTGCACACTAAGCTTCTGTGGATGATCGTTATATCTTGGGAGTGGAATGTCAAACAACTCGGTGCAAGCGGAGACATATCTTCTCTTAGGAGATCGCCTTACGCGTGCCTCGATCAAATAAGTTTTCCTAATCTCTCTAATTTTATATTTATAGTCTAATTATATATTTGTTTGTTGTGTTGTTATATCCAATTATACAAGTTTACAGAAAATCTAACGATTATTTCCAACAGAACCTCACCAAGATTCCTCTCTCTCTCTCTCTCTCCTTCTCTTATTCTAACTTTATCAATGAAACAAGAGAGTTGTTTTTTTTATTCGAAGAATAACGTGTTACAATAATAATTGCATGTTAGAAAATTATTCCTTCATTGCTATGAACTTAATTTGGACTCAAGAAAAATAGAAAAAAAGTTATACACTTACAAGTCACATAATGAAGCATGGTTCTCCAATGGATTTTATCAAAATTTGAAAAATCAAGGGCTTGATTTTACCAAATTTTAATAAAATCCATTGAGAACAACCCCTAAGTGTATAATGTGTGTGTGTGTGTGTGTGCCTGCGTGTGAGTGAAAACAAGACCGTAAAAATATTTTTCGAAAACATTCAAAATTATTAAAGATCATCAAAGCAATAACAATTAGAGTCAAAGTGTAAAGTGCAAATTGATGGAGATAACAAAGAGTGTAATCAACCTCCTATATTCCTTCTCATTGTGCCCGAAACTTCTTTGAAATTATTCAACCATTTCAGTGGTGTATCTTTGTCCTCTCAATACAATTACTTTTGAAGTGGAAAATGGACCCTGTGACTAGGTCACAATAAACTTTAACATGGTGTCCAAGTCACAGGGTTCATTTTCCACGTCAAAAGTAAAAGTATTGAGAGGAGAGATACCCCACACGGTTGAATAATTTCATGAAAGTTTCCCAGACAGTGAGAAGTAATATTAGGAGGTTGATTACACTGTTTTTTTTTCACTATCAATTTGCATTTTACACTTTGGCTCTAATTGTTATTGCTTTGACGAATTTTAATAATTTGGAATGTTTTCTAAATATATTTTTACACTCTTGCTCTCTCTCACATGCGGACACACACGCATTATACAAATATTATGTGACTTATAAATGTACAACTTTTTTACTATTTTTTCTTGAGCGCAAATTAAGTACATAGGGAGAATTTTCTAACCTGCAGTTAAGTGGATTTCAAGCTTATCATTACTAAATCCTATCTCCGCTTCAAAAAATACTCAATCCTATCTATACAGTATATACACTGAGTCATAGAACGGACGTGTGTGTCGGCGTGTGAGTGAGATATTCCTTTCTCACCGTCCACGAAACTTTATTGAAACAGTAATAACTGCATTTTAGAAAACAATTCCTTCATTGCTATGAACTTAATTTGGGCTCAAGAAAAAATAGGAAAAAGTTGTACACTTATAAGTCACATAATAAGGCTTGGTTCTCTAGTGGATTTTATCAAAATTTGATAAAATCAAGAGCTTGATTTTACCAAATTTTAATAAAATCCATTGGAGAACAACCCCTAAGTGTATAATGTGTGTGTGTGTGTGTGTGTCCGCGTGTAAGTGAAAACAAGACCGTAAAAATATTTTTCGAAAACATTCAAAAAATTTAAGGCTCATCAGAGCAAATAACAATTAGAGCCAAAGTGAAAAGTGCAAACTGATGGTGATAACAATGAGTGTAATCGACCTCCTATATTCCTTCTCACTGTCCGCGAAACTTCTTTGAATTATTCAACCATTTCAGTGGTGAATCTCCGTCCTCTCAATACCATTACTTTTGAAGTGGAAAGTGAACTCTGTCTCTACCACACCATAATATGGTGTGGTAGTGACAGGGTTTACTTTCCACTTCAAAAGTAAAGGTATTGAGAGGGGAGATACTCCACTGACATGGTTTAATAATTTCATGGACGTTTCGCGGACAGTGAGAAGTAATATTATGAGGTTGATTACACTGTTTGTTTTCACTATCAATTTGCATTTTACACTTTGGCTCTTATTGTTATTGCTTTGATGAGTTTTGATAATTTGGAATGTTTTCTCAATATATTTTTACACTTTTGCTCTCTCTCACACGCAGACACACACGCAGTATACATGTATTATGTGACTTATAAGTACACAACTTTTTTTCTATTTTTTTCTTGAGCCAACTTAAGTACATAGCAATGAAGTGAGAACTTACTAACATGCAGTTAAGTAGATTTCAGGCTTATCAACACTCAATCCTATCTCTGCTTCAAAAAATACTGAATCCACCGAGTCACATAATGGACGTTTGTGTTTGCGTGTGAGTGAGATATTCCTTTCTCACCATCCACAGAACTTTCTTGAAACAGTAATAATTGTATGTCAGAAAATTCTTCCTGCATTGCTATGAACTTAATTTGGGCTCAAGAAAAAATAGTTCAAAATTTATACTATGATAAGTCACATAATGAGGCCTGGTTCTCAAATGGATTTTATCAAAATTTGATAAAATTCAAGGACTTCATTTTACCAAATTTTAATAAATTCCATTGGACAACAACCCCTAAGTGTATAATGTGTGTGCGTGTGAGTGAAAAAAAGACCTTAAAAATATTTCTCGAAAACATTCAAAAATTTTAAAGCTCATCAGAGCAAAATAACAATTGGATCCAAAGTGAAAAGTGCAAACTGATGGTGATAACAATGAGTGTAATCGACCTCCTATATTCCTTCTCACTGTCCGCGAAACTTCTTTGAATTATTCAACCATTTCAGTGGTATATCTCCGTCCTCTCAATACCATTACTTTTGAAGTGGAAAGCGAACTCTGTCTCTACCGCACCATAATATGGTGCGGTAGTGCCAGGGTTCACTTTCCACTTCAAAAGTAAAGGTATTGAGAGGGGAGATACCCCACTGACATGGTTTAATAATTTCATGGACGTTTCGCAGACAGTGAGAAGTAATATTAGGAGGTTGATTACACTGTTTGTTTTCACTATCAATTTGCATTTTACACTTTGTGATGAGCCCCTAATATTGTACATATCTGGGCTCATCTAGCTCGTTTAGATCACACACACGTGCGTTTTAGCGCTTGATATGATTGATGTTGCGCAAAGTGTGTTTTTGGTAGTTTCAGGTAAAA
>JAXBDA010002599.1:0-41200 GCA_036023075.1 Gaultheria prostrata | reverse complement strand
TATGGACAATTTTTGTCCCGGTATTAGTAATCCCAATGCGTTTTCGGGAACCAAACAAGGGAAAAGGTGGGATTAGACGCGCATAGTGCTATCCCAGGCGCCTAATCCCTGAATCAAACGAGGCCTCAATGAATTGGCGCTTCATACCTAAAAGTTCAAAGACAAATTAGAAGATGAAGCATAGTACAATGATTTGAAAGGAGAAATTAAATTTCCATGCAAATATCCAAAAAGGTGACTGGTTACACTTGCTTCTTTTCTTCTCCCTATTTGCCTTTTAATAAATCGTTAGTGCTTTCATGTAAACATGGGCTATTTTGTTTTTCCATGCAAATATCCAAACGGGTGACGCTGACGCCTGTACTTTATGTGACTTATTACCAGCGCGGTATTTGCATAAAAGACCCGATAATACTGTTTCTTGTAGCATTCATGAATGGGTTTGAAAAAGAAAAATCTAGAAGTACACTTGGTTGATGATTTATGGCAGTTGCTGAATATTGCGGCATCATTCGGTTGTCTATTCACATAAAAGACCTGATAATGCGAGAAATGCTACGGTACACATCCCCAAAAATTATTTCATATGAGATTTTGTGACTCAAAATATGAGATTTTGTGGCTAAGGGCGTACCGTATGCACCCTCATATGGGTAGTCAAAAAATCTCATATAAGTCCACAAAATCTCATATTTAAGTCCACAAAATCTCATATGATCAAATATGGTCAAATATGAGATTTAGTGGCACAAATATGAGACATGTCACATCAATACATATAAGTCACAAAATCTCATATGACTAGTTACAAAATCTCATAATCTCATGTTTGTGCCACAAAATCTTATATGGATCAAATATGAGATTTAGTGGCACAAATATGAGACATGTCACATCAATAAATATATGTGACATGTCTCATATTTGTTCCACTAAATCTCATATTTGTGCCACTAAATCTCATATGGGTCAAATATGAGATTTTGCACCAAAAATCAATTTTTTCCGGCATCGATCTGAAATGATCCAAGCCGTTGTATTTTTTGCACCAAAAATCAATTTTTGACATATCTATCGATGCCGGGTCAAGCTGATTTTTTTTGTATACACACTATTCTGCGGGCTCTACAAAATGACCGATTCAGATTATTGCGATGAGGTGTCGGTGGGGCCCACAATGGGGCCGTCCGTAAACTACCTCTTTCCGGCTCATCCGGAAAAAAGACAATCTCCAGTGAAACAGATCACTATCCTTGCTCTCAAACTGTCACTATTTTCCAAGTGATACCCCTCCAGTCATGATAGTTAGAGATTAGGATTGCGCGATTCACGATGTGTTTTGATTTTCAAGTAATTCGATTTTGTGCTAGTTAAGTGGAATTGAAATGAATCATGCATTTATTTGCAATTCACTGCGATTTAACATGATTACATTGGGGATTGATTTGCAATCTGGCTTGGATTGGCTGCCCTGTTTTTGCTTCTCCATGCTCTGCTACTCTGTGTGTTTGTGTTGCGTGTTTTTCATTTTTGTGTTTTCGTCTGTCTGCAATATTTGACTCACCCGTATTCGATCCATGACCCATTTGACCCATCCAAATCCATCCAAATCCGCTCATTTGCCACCTCTAGTCTACATCATAACGATTTGCAGCCCAGGGCTGCCGAGCGGATCATCCGATCCGCCAATCCGAACTATCCATTGATCCATCCGAGGTATGTACAGATGGGTTGCGGATCGTTAAACATTGAAGTTGTCGGTTCCGGATCGGATCCGATTAAATCCGATCTGCTCGTGAGGAAAAAAAAATGCATAGCAATAGTGCAGTACAACACTACCCACCCCACTACCCAGGCCATTTCGGCAAAAACAAAAAAAGCAATACGTGTAGCTGTACGGTTACACCACACCCTACCAAAGTAGTACCAATTTCTTTTCTTTCTTTTCTACTTTCTAATCCTAATCTTCCTCATTCTCTCTGCCTCTTAGCCTCCACACCCAGCAAGCATCCCATTGTCGATCTCTCACTCCCTCCCTCTCCTCCTCCGACGCCTCTCAACCTCCACACCCACAATCTGGTACGACTCTCTCTCAGATCGTGGCCACATCACGGCCGCCGTAGACTCCCCTAATGGCGGCCTTCACCTTATCTGGCGTGCATAGGCCGTTGCAAAATAATTGGGCTGGAAAATGGGCCGGAAAAATGGTTGGTAAATTTTCCTAAATTGGCCCAAGCAAATTGGCCCATTTGAAAGCCCAAACCGCCAAATTGATCCAGAACCGATCCGTGAAATCCGTAACCGATTTGTGAAATCCATATGTCACCTACGGATAGTTCCCGGATCCTAAAAACCCAAATCCGCTCTGACCGGATTGGATCGAATCCGTATCCGAACCGGCCGAATCCGATCCGTGGACACCCGTTGCCTCCTCTTCTTTGTTTTGGGTTTAAATGCAAAGAGTGAGGAGGGCAGATGAAAAAATGAAAAAAAGTGAGGAGGGCAGATGATGAAAAGACCCATATACATTTGGGCTGATAAAATCCTTGAGGCTCCAAAATCGAGCTTTTCAAAAGGGAGAAACACGGGCCGGTCCACTTTTTCCAACCCATGTACGCCCAACTCCACCGAATAAGAGAAAAAGCACCAGTAACTCCAAATGCCATGTCGTCAAGGAGACAGAGAGAGAAATTGGGTCAACGCCCAGCTTATCAAACGTCACCATCTTTGAAATAGAAGTACGATTACGTCAAGGAACCAATAACTCCATTTCCAACCCCAGGGAAAATGTGGTTATCCCGTCTCTCTCTCTCTACCCACTCCAAATCCTAGGATTCTCTATGAAAGTGTCTAAACCTAAACCCTAGGGTACCCTATGAAAGTGTATAAACCTAAACCCTAGGGTACCCTATGAAAGTGCCTACAACCCTAAGATACCCTATGAAAGTGTCTAAACCACTAAAACCCTATAATAGGAAAGTGCACCATAAACCTAAACCCTAGGGTATCTTATGAAAGTGCCTAAAACCCTAGGGTACCCTATGAAAGTGTTTAAACCACTAAAACCCTATATAGGAAAATGCACCCTAAACCTAAACCCAAAAAAAGTGTGATTGACCTTAATGGTAATTAAAAAGAGTGATTGACTTTAATGGAAATAAATATTTGTTTTGTGACCTTAATGGTAATAAACTCTTTTTAAAATTGATGCCCCTCTCTGTCTAACAATAAAAACATCTGATCGTTGAGATTAACTAAGGTTGTGTTTGGTTTGGGTTTTTTGTTTGGTTTTTGTAATGATTAGAGGGAGAAATATGGATAATAATTAAAAAATATGAATTAATTATTAGAGAGAGATAGAGAGAAAAATGAAATAATTTTTAAAAATAGAGATAATAATTGAGAAAACCGATTCTTGAAAACCCATAACGAACAAGGCCTAAGATTCTTGATGATATGTACGAAGCATTGTGATGCAGTTCTGTTTCTATTTCCTTTATGCATATTGTGCAGATGGGAAAAAAATGTGATTTAGTTTAAGTCCCTCGTGAGTTGTTGACATGAAAATGGATATAATTTAATGTATCTAAATTTATTTTAGAAAATAAAAATTCATTTAGATGAACTACTCCCTCCGTCCCTTTTTAAATGATCCGCTTGGAAAACGTGTATTTTTATGGACGTTAAAAAAGACACCTCTGTACAACGTTTTTAATTTTTTTTTGGCACCAAATTAAAGTACTCAATGAGCACTTTAATTTGGTATAAAAAAATTAAAAAATTATATAGAGAAATATGTTTTTTAAGGGTTTGAAATTACACGTATTTTCATATGGATCACTTAAAAATGGACGGAGGAAGTACTAGTATGTATTTTATTTTTGAGATATTCGTGCATCGTAATTTTTATAATAATTACTACGAGAAGAATGTTTCAAACCATTAAATTATAGTATCCAGGGGTTCTTAGATATGAAATGACGTCGTTTGAGGTCATGAAACAGGTTGAACCTGTGTCATGATATTTTTACCAAAGGAAAACTAAAAGATTCGAAAACCTCAAAACCCATTTTGTTCGATCTAGAGAGCACGACCACCACCGGCAGCGCCTCCCGCCTCCCTCTCCACCTCCGGCAACGAGCACACCACCACCGAGAACTAGGGTTCTAACGTCCAAAATTCTACTTGAACAGGTGAACTGTTTTTACTTACTGATTTTAGGGTTTGAATTTGAAGAAGTTCTTTGAACCCAGTTTTGGGGTTCAAGAAATAGGTGATAGACAGTAAGTGATATGCATGTTGTTCATTCTGTTTGTAGCAAATAGCAATATTGTTCTTCGTATTTTAGTTTTTGTTTTTTCCCAGGAGGAACATAGAGTGAATATGAGCCAAACAATGAATCTGTGTATGGAGTATTCGATCCACCGGGCACAATAATCCCTAGTATTCGTCTTGGAATGAATACTTGGTTTCTATTTGTAGTTGTACACCGCTAGTTGTTTGCTTTAGAAATTGGATGGTAAGTAATGTGAATCTCGAAATTCAGGATTCACTATATTCCCAATCTCATTTTTACCCCATGTTTGTTGCACCTTTTCGAAGCTGAACGTTAATGATCCATGAACCGAAGCTAAACTATCCTCATACAGTTCTGTGCAATCAGCCTTTTTTTCTAGTTTGTTTGCCATCTTTGGGCTAGAAGCTGAATCCTGCACAAACACGTGCACCTCTTCCCCCGCTCGCTTCCCCTGTTGCTTCCAAACTAAATAAGCTGAAACAATCAGGGGCTATGACCATGTTGGGATAACAACCATATTACTATGCTTGTTGTTGCGAGTATGCGGACTCAATTTTATGTCGATTTTGTACAAATTGTCAAGTTTGTGAATTATGATTGCTCTTGTTTCAGTTAATAGCTGACCGGATCAGCCACAGCAATGGGAAAGAAAAAACCCGATGACAGTGGAGCCGCTTCAAAGATGTGAAGAAAGAGAAGCTCTCTGTCTCGGCCATGCTTGCCAGCATGGACCAGAAACCTGATAATAAAGCTAAGAAAGGGCCAACACTCTCAAGCTCTATTTCCAGTAAGCCAAAGCCAAAAGCACCTTCAAAACTATCATACGTTGATGGTTTAGATCTCCCACCCTCAGATGAAGATGATGATGATGATGATGATGATGATCATGCTTTGGAAGACCATAAACAGCGCATGTGGCAGCAGAGGGGTGGTAATGCAAAGCTTTTTGAGATCTCCGTAACTGACAAAGAGTTGAAGAAACGAGAGAAGAAGGATATGATAGTTGCTCACACAGCTGAGTTCGCCAAACAGGAGGCCCTGAAGGATGATCACGATGCTTTTACCGTTGTTATTGGTAGCCGTGCCGCAGTTCTAGATGGTGAAAATGAAGCAGATGCTAATGTGAAAGATATAACTGTCGATAATTTCTCCGTAGCGGCTCGAGGAAAAGAACTATTTAAAAATGCGTCAGTGAAGATATCTCATGGGAAGAGGTTGCATCTTTGCAAGATGAATCTTCTGCTGCTGAGGTTGATGAGGAAAATGATGATGCCAATGGGGATGATGATGCTGGAGAGAAGCTTGCTGAATTATATGAACAGTTGCAGATAATGGATTAAGATGCGGCTGAGGCTCAGGCGTCAAAGATCCTCGCTGGCTTAGGTTTCACCAAGGCAATGCAGGGGTCGCCCCACTCAGTCATTTAGGGCTGGAGGATGAGAATTTCATTGGCTAGGGCTCTTTTTTTGCAACCAACTTTATTGTTGTTGGATGAACCAACCAATCATCTTGATCTGAGGGCTGTTCTTTGGTTGGAGGTGTACTTGTGCTGCTGGAAGAAAATTCTTGTTGTTGTCTCGCACGATAGGGATTTCCTTAATACGGTGTGCAATGAGATTGTTCACCTCCATGATCTGAAACTCCATGTGTATCGTGGGAATTTCGATGATTTTGAAGGTGGGTATGAGCGTAGGAAAGAGATGAACAAAATGTTTGAGATTTATGAAAAGCAGGTGAAAGCTGCCAAGAGGTCTGGAAATCAACAAGAAAAGGTCAAGGATCGAGCCAAGTTTGCAGCTTCCAAAGAAGCATCAAAGAATAAAGGAAAGGGAAAGGTGGATGATGATGAACCCATGCCAGAAGCCCCCCAGAAATGGAGAGATTACACAGTCGAGTTCCATTTTCCTGAACCCACTGAGCTAACACCGCCACTTCTGCAGCTAATTGAAGTCAGCTTCAGCTATCCAAACAGGGAGGATTTCAGGCTCTCTGATGTTGATGTTGGTATTGATATGGGTACTCGTGTTGCTATTATCGGACCCAATGGGGCTGGGAAATCTACTTCGCTGAACCTTTTTGCCGGTGACTTGGTACCAACCGAGGGTGAAGTACGAAGGAGCCAAAAGTTGAGGATTGGGAGATATTCGCAGCACTTTGTTGATCTTCTTTCAATGGATGAAACACCAGTTCAATATCTTCTCTGACTTCATCCGGATCAAGAAGGACTTCGTAAGCAGGAGGCTGTCCGTGCAAAGCTCGGGAAATTTGGCCTCCCAAGCGATAACCACCTCACCCTCATCGCAAAGTTGTCCAGGGGCCAAAAAGCTAGGGTTGTCTTCACTTCGATCTCTATGTCAAAGCCACACATTTCGCTATTGGATGAGCCCACGAACCATTTGGATATGCAGAGCATTGATGCACTGGCGGATGCACTTGACGAGTTCACCGGTAGCGTTGTTCTAGTCAGTCGTGATTCAAGACTCATATCACGGGTTTGTGACGATGAAGAGAGGAGCGAAATTTGGGTCGTTGACAATGGAACTGTGAGGTCCTTCCCTGGTAGTTTTGAGGAATACGAGGAGGAGCTGCTAAAGGAAATCAGAGCAGAGGTTGACGATTAAAATGAAGTAAGTTTTATTTTTTATTTATTTTTTTGACATAAGTGATATGGTTATAGGATGATAAAGACACACAGTTACTCCCTACGATCTTCCATTGTCATTCTGTCTTTTAGTCAATATCACATGTCAATCGGTGTGCATAATTTCAGTTACTCTGCGTGTGGGTGCGTGGTCTGTCTGTGTTACGCCTAAGTAGATGAAAGTCTTTGTTGTTTGTGTGTTACTTACCTCAGACTTCATTTTTCCTGTCATGTCCTGTGAGTAATTATACTTGAGTTATATGTGTAAAAAGTGTTGGTGAAAATTTGGAAGACAGGTAAGATTACCCGGATTTGGTGGCTAAAATTAAAAAGCTTGTATGAGTTTGGCCACTCTTCAATTGTCTAAGCATGGTTCTAACGAAAATGAGTTCCCATTTGGACCTTCTGAAACTTAGTCAGTGGAGGTTGAGTTCCCATTTTGAACTTCTGAAACTTAGTCAGTGGAGGTTGATTTTTCCCAAAAATCTAGAAGCATGCTCGCCTTAATCGTTCTTATTTGCTAGTAGTGAGAATCTGATACAGCGAGGACTGAAACACTTGCCTTTGTTAGGGAGTGAAGGCCAGATGTTATGGTGGAGCATTTTAGCAAATTAGATGAGATCTTCGTGATGTTCGTAACTTAATCTCTAAGTTTTGCTCGAGTTTGCTGTGCTCCTTGGATGTGTATTTCATTCTTCTCTCTTCTAGTAAGCTGTGGAAACCTCCCATTGCATCTCTCAAATTACTCTTGACGTTGAGAGCTATCTATAATGAGCCTGATTTCCAGATACTGGTATTGTATATTGGTAATATTCTTTTTTTAAATGAAGTTCTGATGTTGATGCATTGTAAGACTCTGTTAACTGGTACTTTAGTTGGAGTTTTGACTTGGGCACACATATGGGTTATCAACTATAAGCATTCCTACTGTTTAGAGGATTCATTCAACTGCTTTATTTGCCTTCTCTGAGCCGCTACTTTCACTATTTGTTTTGGATCCTCCTCCTTGCCCACTGTAGGTATCATAGAAAGACAAATGCTGACAAAATTGCATTGTAGTGTGGTTAAAAGAAACAAGTCTGATTGTTTAGAGGTTCTTTCTAAGGCCAAGGGGTGACCTAGTTGTTGACGCGCTCGACCATCATGCCTGGATTCGATTCTTGTTGCTGCAAACTGCAGCTTCCCCTTCACTTTCCCCGTGCTGTCATTTGGCAAAAGAAAAAAAAACTGCCTTTCTTGTCTCAGGGTAGTTTGTCCATCCACCTTTTGACCATATTGTTCCTTTCAAGGTGCAAACCTTACTGTTATTTACATCTCATCTCAAGTAGAAACAGCGGCTTATCAATTGTGCTGCTGTTTGATGAAATAAATGCCAGAGTGTAGAATCATCCATTCACTGGATGGAGGTTTCAAGGTTGTTCAAGGCTCACAAAATTCTTTGGAGGAAAAAACAGGTGAATGGTGGTTCTCTGTCAGACACTACATTTTGCACTAGGTCTACAAATTTCCTGAAAGGACAAAATCCGGTGAATGGTTCTCCGATGTAAACAACATCTTTTGCACTTCATACAAGATAGTATTGGATAAATTAACATGGCAAATTAACTAGAGGTTTATGCATAATAGCGGAAGGAATATGTATGCTCTATCTACAGTGGTCCTTTTCCCCTTCTATAGTTTTTTGTTTTGCTTCTTGGGCACACAGAAACTATGCAAGGGGCAAGTAAGAGGTATTTTCAGAAGTCGGTCTACAATTATGGGAATGCATGATATTTGTTAACTTGTCACCAAAACTAGTGAGAGTTTCAGTAATGAATTTTGACCTTCATTGTGGATACGAAGTGATGGATACTATGGTTGAAAGAATGTCACTGCCAGGAGCAATAACTTCTTTCATTATTTCCAAATTCCCATCGTCCTCTGCAGTCTGGTGACCTTATCAGTGATTTCGCTTTTCAAATTGTCTTTGAATTTTTCGTTTCCCCTATTTGTCTGTAGTTTATTTTCTTCTGTTATGTAGCCATTTGCATTTTACTGTAATTTTAATGTTCTTGCATCTTTGAGGGGATGGAAACGTTTTCCTGCATCTTGTGTCTTTGAGGGGATGGTAACATTTTCCTGCATTAAATGTTCCATACTCCTTTCTCATTGGATCACCTTGTTTGTCTCATGACTCCCATGAATGTTTAACTCGATTTCCTCATTCCCCCATTTCCAACCAATATTTAAGTTTGCCTTGTGGTCTTGTTTCTACCTTGGTGGGTATCTTGTTGCTAACTGCTTGAGGAGTAAAAGTTGACCATCAGGGACATGGTGCTTCTTGAGTGTGCTTAGGGACAGATACTTGTAAAAAGAAAAAATATGTGCGCTTAGGGACAGATAGGACTATAGGAGGTTTTTTGCTTTTTCCACTTCTTTTCCCTATTGTTTCATAGCTTTATATTGGATGTTATCATGTTTGATGACTACAACTGTTTCTTGCTGAAACTTGCTAACCAATGCTTCACCTTCGGATGAAGTTCTATTACCAAACTTGTATGGTTGAATGAAAGTACTCAACCATGTTTGCAATGTTGCGGAAAACTACCGCATTATTTCATTAGCAGCTCCATTTCCGCAGTTAAATGTTTTGTTAGCATGCTGTGAGCGAATTTGGGCAATAAAAACTTTGCTTTTTTGTTGCATTCCCAGGAATGAGGCTGGCAGTAGATCTGGCGGTCATCCTTCAAGGAGAAATTTGCTAAAATTGGTATCGAACTGTGAAGAAGGATCTCTTCGGTAGAACTTGAACTTTCTATAGGATCCGCAATAAGAATATCAAGAAGTCATGTTGACAAGTAGGATTAGTATTGAGAAATGTTTATGCCTATTTTTTGTTGTTGGAGCGACTTTCATGAAGAATTTTTGCCTTGGTTTTGGTTTTCTTCTCTTTTATTAGTCCCAGGGGATTCTTGTATTAATAGAATAAAGATTTGTGGATACAGCTTCCTGTAATGGTCTGACAAGCTTCTATAGACATAAAAAATGTTATTATTGCTAGTTTGCGCCAAGATAAATGCAATAGCTATGACCAATTCTTTCCTTTTCTGGTGATTAATGATGATTATAAGAGACCAATTGTGGAATTTCTCTCTTTATATATGTCATTTTCTGAAAGTATTTCCCCAGTCCTCTTTGTTGTACTCCTATGTTTAAGTTTCTCTTCCACTCTTGAGAGTTTCGTTGACGTAGTGATACGATGCAGTTGATCTTTATTTTGATGATAATTTAACAGGTTCTTCTGTGATTAATACACGAAACGCATCCTCGCATAACAGGCAGCAGTGAATTCCGGACACGTGATCTTTCTGTTTTGATACACCATATTAGATTATGACTCAGCAACACGTCTGAAAGCTTAAACTTAAAGAGAGAGGTATAAATCTGTCTTTTGTGTTCTCAACCATGAAATGTGTGACGGGTGGTGGAACCACCTTCTGGAAGTTCTAGCCCAACTCCATTGATTTTAGGTAGTCCACGTTGTGGACAGTAATCTGGAGTAGGTGGATGACACTTGCAATCTGCTGGTGATTAGATTGGTAATGTATGTGGGAGGTGTACACACCTTGAGATGTTAAAAGGGTAGTGGACAAGTTCCTTTTTCCAGAACTACTGTTGGTCCACTTACCGGCACCCTCCGACGGGTGGCCCTCTCTCTCCCTCTCTCTGTGTGTCTGCGTTTGTGTGCGTTCGGATCTTTGAACATGTGATGTTCTTTGTCCGACTTCAATTCAGTAATAGAAAAGTCTCCTGCCTGATTGGTTTGGATTCGTTGCAGAGACTTACAAGTCATTTCGCGAAAATGAGTGTTTTTCTTCCAAAATAATGAGTATCTGAAAATGCATTCTGCAGAACAGAATTTCAGAGCGACATCCAAACATGTTGTCTTGATCCATCCTCTCTCTCTCTCCCTCTCAAAATCATGGTGACACCAGTAGTGAAAGTTATCATCAAATCCATGACCAAAATGAGGTAAGCTAGCTAGATACCATACAAAAGTGTATAGTAGGTTGCATGGGGGTCCCATGCCACTACTCTTTACCCAACACTTTGATGGAAATTGAACCAATGGCATTCGGAAGATGGAAATGGTGAAGCATCTTTGGATGGAATACAGGGCCTAGCTTTAATCTTAGAACATGTTTGAGACATGTCTCTTTGTAGAAAGGTAAATGATTTTGAGCAAGCAACCAAGAACATGGGGACAACTTACCTAGTAGATTTTCTTATGGCTCTCCCTATATCTCTCTACATCTCCCTATCTAGAATCCACTTTTCTTTTTTGACCTCATTGATAGGGATTTCATTATGTTTCATCAACATGCATCACATCACACTTGGATTTTCTCAGAAGATGTGAGACCCCCCTCCTCTCTGCCATTCAATTAAGAAAAAGTAAAAGGCACTATCCCACTAAACCATCTTCCTTTTGGTCCTTCACAAAGAATGTGGTGACCAATGATCAAGGAGAAAATACATTGAATCTTGCAATTGGGATCGTACCTAAATTTCCCAATCACAAGAGATCCTTGGGACAAACTATATATTTCAAGAAGTCCTTGCGACACTGAAAAGGGCATCTTTTTCGTATTACAAATTAGAAATTAGCAGTGCACATCATTGTTGTTAAAATCTTAGGATATGGGATACGTATCCCATCCCATATCCTTTTTGTATAGATATCTTACGATACGATGGCGTATCCCACGAGATATATGTGTATCCCGATTTAATACGTATCCTACGATTACTTAATGAAAGAAATTTCAAATATTATTGTAAGAAGTGGAGCCTCAAACGCATTAATCTAAGTCGTTTGAGTGTCATTCAAACTATTTGAAAGATATCCAACCTCAATGTAGGGCTTGAATACAAGAAAAATCATACTTCGATTGTGTTTTGGGAGAATATTAGTAGAGATTTTCTTTTATGTCGTTGACTAAGGTAGCAAAAAACCTCAATCTGATAAATCTCAGTTGAGAGGCTTGAAATTTTGCAACTTAAAACTTAGTTTGTTGGTGTTATTAGGTATAAATATTTGTTAATTGTATATAAATTATGGTTAACGTATCTTACGATACACGATACGTATCCCGATACGATTTATAAAACAATAAAAATGATACACGACACGTATCCCGATTTCAAAACCTTGGTGCACATACAACTAGGTGGGCCATATTTTGGTCGGGTAATGGAACTTAGGTATACCCGAATCCATCCAATTAATAACTAAGTTTTGCTTGTTATTTTCAAACCCATCCAAATAAAATTTCATTTTCCCAAAACGGCATGTTTAATTTAACCCATATATTCTCAAGACCTAAATTTTTTAGCAAATTTGTCATATTCAAAATCTCATCCACACCCACCTAGTACAACTTCTACTTTGTGTTACCAATATCTTAGAAACTAGAACAATAGCTATATATTAATTGGATGTTAAACCCAAAACATACATACTGGAGTACGTCTTATGCGGGCAGGGTCAGGCCTAATTAGATTTTAAAAAATATTTTTTAGGCCATTCCATTTATTAAACAGGCTTAAAAACTCTATTCAGTTCAGTCCTATGGACCTAAATACCACTCCCAAACCCTTAAAAAGTGGACTGGGTTGTGCCAATCGGATGTGGTAGCGGTCCTGTTTGCATTCCTAATAAGGTTATGTATCATGAAGAGGACAAATTTTTGGGTGCCGAGCGCGTACCACGTGGTGGTGCCCGACCGCGCATTCCGACTGTCCAAAAGTGTTTTGAGCCGTCCTCAGTGACGATTTTCTAGTCAACAGTCCATAGTAACAATTTTCCAAACAAACATCCTCAGAGACGATTTTCCCAGTCAAAAGTCGTCAATGACAGTTTTTCAAACTAAAATCCTCTATAGGCACTCACTGCGTTCTTAAGTCTTCCTTGGCACTAACCTCTGTGGTCTGAATTCAGAGACAATTTACGACATATCCACTCTTTGTGGCCCAAGCGGTCAGCTCCACTCTCGTGACTCCAAACAAGTCACACGCACTCTCGTGACTCTGAACGGTCACAATCAATTTACGACAGAAGGTGTTTGGGTTGTGGTTGGCTGGAAGATTTTGAGGTAGAGGAGGTGGTTGGAGTGGTTCAATGAGTTTATCATTGAGAAGCTGCTTATAGACCGATAGCATGGGTGCGGAGAATTGGAAAAATGTCCTTCGTTGGCGCTGGATTGTGATCTTGTAATGTTGTTTGTGGAGTTGAGGGTAGTATTTGCAAGGTTGTCCTTTTTGATGTCCTGCTGATGCATTTTCGGATCTCTGATGCCAATGAAATTTTCACAGCCCAAGGATTTGAATTCTTCCAAAACAGATTCATCTAATTCAGAAATTCTAGCCAAAGCTGCAGCCATTTCCGGGCTTATTCTGGGTCGCTTGAGGTTCTCTTGAATTGGTGGGAATTGGTAACAAACGTCTTGCACCATGACCATGAGTTGAGTGATTTGATCGCTTAGGTTGTCCACAGCTTTCTTGAGCTCCTTGATTTCAGTCTGAACATCCATGTTTGTTGGTTGCCGAGATGATCTGAGGTTTGGGTCGGTTAATCCTCAACTTCAACTGGTAAGGTTTTCTTGTTTGGCTTGACGGCTGGGAATTGACAGTAAAGCAAAATTGAACTCAGAAATGCCCCTGCTTGTATTATCTTGAAAAGGAGAATGTCGTGCTTGTGTCGTCATGTGTGTCATCCTAAGTCTCAAAAGGTGTTTTCAACAGCCATGGTAGGTCGCTACTCGGTAGGTTAAGTTCCTGTGTGTTGGAACCAGAGCCAGTCAATTTTCGTGACCATCCAAGACAGAGCAATAACGCTGCTGAAACTTTTAGATAAAAAAAAGGTTGAGGATAGATTGGATCACAGGAAGCCGTTCGAGCACAGCTGATACTGGAGGGGTTTGATTAAAGGAAAACGGTCTCAAAAAGGCTGCCCCGATCCTCAGTATTTCTTTTGACAATGTATCCTTTGAATTGGAAAATAAGGCTTTGGAAAAATCTGAAAATGGACTAAGTTCTTTAATAATCTCTCATCAGGATGCTAGAATAAACATCATCATCATAAATGAGGTTGATTACTCTTAAGCTCAGTTAAGGTCACTGATGAGAGTTTATTGAAGATTTTAGGCCGTCTTGATTATCCTTAGTCTCATCTTCCTAAGTACTATGCGATTTAAACAATGTGCATTGGAATGCATGATTCTTCATCGGGCAGAGCAACCTCGTAAGACCGCGGGAAAGGTGACAATTTAAGGTCCGTCTGACCAAAATATTTATGCTAAAGTGTATGCATGCAAAATGACAGTATATACATGAAAATAACAGGATATAAGCACATAATCCTAACATGTGGGCTCTGTCGTAGACTGAAAGGTTCTACGGTTTTCTATATGCAAAGACCGGTTTTGGTTTAGAGGGTTCCCCAGACTATAGTCAATATTTGCCTCCCAATGCCAAGTGTACTGCATGGCAAAGGTAATAGCGACAGGCTGACTAATCATCGTCCAGGGTTGCCGAGAATCTTGGGATGTCCTAACACCAGCAAGCTGGGTAGGGTAACCAAGACGCAGCGGCGGGGCTTATCCAACATCGATGCACGTGCAATTCAAAAGATAAACAATAAAACTATTTTCAAAATCCCACAATATTTTTCAAGTTTGGCTCACTTTTAAATTAATTGATATTTTGAAACTTTACTCAAGCAAACAACCGGGAAAGCTCCAGTCCGGATTGGTCGGGCTCTCACCCTTGCACCATTCCTTTCTTTGATAGCGCTGAGTGCATACTTTGTGTCAACCTTTCGGGGGTCGTTTTACAAGTGTAAAATGTCAAAATAAAAATTAATTTAAAAACAAATACCTAGCAGAGTCGCCATTTTGTGGACGGCGCCACGCGGCTTAAAAACTTGTATTTTGAAAATACACACGAAAAATGTGAGTTGCCACCCGGTTTATTTTTAGAAAATTATTTTTGGTACTCGAGAAACCATTGGAAAATAATTGATGACTCTTGTGCCGATTTGGAAAAGGTTTGATCCGCGAAAAGATTCTTCGGATTCGGGAGCCAGGTTACGAATGGGGAAGATTTTGTTTAAGAGCACCCCGCTCGCCCGGGAAATTCCCGGTCTTTACTAATTATTTGTGAGATTTTCGGAAAAATATTTGATTGAAAAAAACTTTAACAAATAAACGAATTAATTAACAAAAATAATAATGAACAAACAATTATTAAACCATAACGGAAATAAAATAAAGTGCAAGGACTAAATATTAATAACTAAAACTAAAGGGGAAAGTGTAATTAAGGAGAAAAAAATTGACCAGAGGGGTACAAAACAGAGCATGTTTTTCAGGAAAACAGAGACTTTGAAAACTCAGTCGTGCGGCTCCTTAACTTAGCCGTACGGCTATGTAAATTGGTCGCGTGGCCAACTTTCTGTTATTTTTTTGAAATTTTTTGGTTTTGTTCAGGAGCGAAATGCTACTTTGTAAATCGCTTTTGTTTACATCAAATCATACTCATGAGTTATGAAAACTTTGGGGAATTGATTTTCACAAAAAATATTGTATTACGCGATAACAGGTAATATCGCCCGATACGGACCCGAGAAGAACGGTTTTTGCTGAAAACAAAGTTGTCCGAGTTCAATAATGACTTACAAAGTCATATTGAACCCAGAGAAAACCCCTCAAACGGTCGAGGTTTGGAACCCAACCAAGAACAAGTTTTATACCTTGGCGACAAACGATCAAACTAGGAGAACTTTCGGTTTTGGAACGAGAAACTTTGATTTATGGCTTTAAAGCTAGTGGTGTTTTTTTCCAATTGGGTTTTGAAGGAAGAAGACAAGGGGGGTTTTGGTGGTTTAATGGTGGTGGTGAATACGGCTATGGAAGCACGGTGGTGGCTGGTCGGTCGGAAAATGGTGAGTGAACATACCTCACCGGAGGAGGGGGAGATAGATATATATAGGCGAGAGGAGGGTGAACAAATCAAGCAAAAGATTTTTGGAAATGATGATATTCGTTCAAATGATGAAATTCATTCGAATATATTCGTTTTGCAGATGATCTTCTGAAACCCAGATTTTTTATTTTGACAGTAAAACTTGGCCGCGTGGCTAACTTGGTTAGCCGCACAGTGGAGTTGAATTTTCAGTCAAAACGTTAGCCGCGCTGCTAATTTAACTTGGCCGCGCAGCTAACTTAATAAGCCAAACTTCGCGAGGCTGTCCCGGGTGCTACCAAACTCCGTTTTGCGCGTGGTTGGTACTGTTGGAAAGCTTGTTGAGTCTACTTTCTAACCCAAGTGGTTTCAACACAAAATAATTTGTACATCAAAAGTTATGACGATTTTACCCTCAGGTGGCGGAAAAAGAGTCGTTTTGGTAAAATCCTCATATCTCCCTCATTTCAAAACGGATTAGGACATATTATATATCAAAAAAGAGGGTTTTTAATGTACTAGAAGATGGTGTGGGGTAGGGTTTGTGTTGAAGAGATTTTCCTTGGGTTTTTGTACAAAAAACATTGTTCCAAAGCTTCCGAGGCACATTTTGACTTTTATCATCATTGGGGAGCCGTCCGGCCACAACTTTGAGGATATTTGGGAGGTCCAAATTGGGATGTCTACAGCTATATAGCCATTGGATAAATGGGGAAAGGAAAAAGAAAAGGCAACTGCAATTCTTGCATAATTTTCCACTGAATACCCCTTATCAGGATGATGCCTTAGATAATTTTCCACTGAATACCCCTTATCAGGATGATGCCTTAGATTTGGAAGAACATACCACTTTGTTGGTTTTTTTTATCTTGTTTAAAATGATAAAACTCGAATCTGCTACATGATTTGGTATCGATCTAATGTTGGGTTTAAAACTCAATAGAAACTTGGCAGTGACCTTGCTTTTGGTGAGGAAAGGAAAGGAAAAAGTTACTCCTCCAGACAATCTTATAGACACTACTACGCGACCAAAGAAATGTGACAGTGACTTTTTAGAACAATTTTATCACTTTGATGAGAATTTAGTTGAAATAATATAAGACTCATATTCCTCGAATCATTGATCGTAATTTTCGTGTTTGTATATCATGATTATTCAATAGAAAGTACATATATGCATTCCCAACTCACAAGGTGCCTTATTGGCAGCCTAGAAGGAGCCCCTTGGCAAACCTCTATACATTTTTTATTTTCAATAGGAAAAGACTATCAAGAACACCATTCATTTAGCTAGAGTGATACATTGCAATAAAATCCATTCAAGGACCACTATTAGTAATATCTCCATTTTGCTTTGAAGGGTTGAAGCTGTAATTCTTGAACTCCTCTCCACCAAAGCTGATCTGATTGGAAGCTGGTACATACACATTCTTGGAATACCACTTAGTCCAAAATAGGTAGTTGAAGAAGTTAAGAAAGCTTAGAGCTGCTAGCATCCAATAGAAGAGGTCAAGCCTATCTTTGTTGAGGTCATTCTCACTTAACCAACCACCATTAGATGAAGAAGAAGAAGTGATCTTGTTGACCAAAGAAACTAGCAAAGAGCTCAAATAGAATCCAAATGCGTAGGAGCAATAGGTCATGGCTGTTAGAAATGCTTGCATTCCTTTCAAAGATTGTTTGTAAAAGAACTCAATGAGACCAACTGCTGTGAACATCTCTGAGAGTCCAAAGATCAAGAACTGTGGGGTGATCCAGAAAATGGATATCACATTGTTGTCATTCACAGCTGAGTTCCTCCTCTTGTTTTCCATCAGGGCAGCCGAAACCATGGAAAAGGTGGCGACAAAGAGGCCAAACCCTATTCTTTGTAGAGGAGTGATTCCGGATTCATGGCCGGTGATTCTTCTGGCGAAAGGAACAAAGAATGTGTCGTAGAGAGGGACTACGAAGATTAGCATGATGTAAGGGATGGATTGGAGCGAAGCCGGGGGGATGTGGAAGGATTTTGTGAGTTGGGTGTTCATGGAACTCCCTTGTTGGACTGAGAATGTTTGGAGTTGTGCTAAAATGGTGTTGAAGACAATGGTGCAGGCGAAAATCGGGATGACGGAGATAAGGATCTTCACTTGCTCCACTTGATTTATAGTGCAAAGTCTCCAGGGGCTCTCTATTGTGTTTGTTGAACCATCGTTGATTTTGATACAGGCCTTGTCCAGAAACCTGAATTTTGGTGCCATTAGGTCATGCATACCAAAAAAAAAGATTTTTAAGTAATAGTATTATTCCAAACATTTTACTCCAAAATTTCAATTCCTTCCCATTTCATTATATCCGTAGAAATGGTTTAGCGTAATCTATCTTGCGAATAAATAAGTCACAAAACTATTGGAGTCGCCACCGTTAATGGTTATTTTGGTCTTTTGAGTGAGGAACAAGAAAACAAACAAACACCTATAAAACAAAAGTAAAAACTTTTATCTATAGAAAAGAGCTAAATTCTTCATCAATACCTGAATCTTTCAGTGTGAGTAAGATCACCAGCATTGTGATACACATTGAGGTGATTATTTGGGACCTTGCTTTGGCTCCCATGAAGCATTTGTGGATTAGATGGACAAACTTGCTTTCTCTTTAGAATTGCAGCCACAAGAACCTGAAAAAAATAAAAAAATAAAAAAAGTGAAATTATCCACTTAGATTATCAAGAAAGGCCAAAGACCCATCATGCATATATGTTCCCTTACAATAGGACATACTGACAAACAATGAAAAGCCTTTTCTAGGATCATGAATCATGAGGGTGCACTTAGTATCTCCATTATTGTAGCTAATTTATACAAAACATACATATTAATTAAATCTGATTAATTAGCGTCAGTAAGCAAGATTCCATGCATAGTCCACATAGTCAAACAGTTGGACACCTTAATAAATATATAGTTTGTTAATAAAATAACACTAACAAATCCAAATTGGCATCACACAATTTAATAACCTAAGCCTCACATGCATGAGGAAGAATAGTCCAAAAGTCATTGTAAAGGATATATAGTAATGAAGAAATTCATGGGCCCATCAGAGGTTCTTTGATTAAGTTGATTATGTTAAGGCTTTAGAATTAGTTGAAATGTGTCTAAATTGACCAAAACACCCAGGTATAAACCAGGATAGTAATCAAGAAACATATGGTAACAAACAAATATATATGTCAAAATCCATTTTGACAGGATTTCTGTATAGAACTAAGTCAATTTAAGCCGTCATCGTCGAATATTCTGTTTTTAAATGGAAGTACAACAAATGACACAAATTTCCGCATATATCAAATTTTAGATATAATGTAGATCATAAAATATATGCGAAAATGACTACTCTTGAAAATTTTCTTCGCCGTTCAAAAAAAGAAAAAGAATACTACTCTTGAATATGTGAAACATCAAACGACCACATAGAGAGACAAATAAAGAAAGCTCAAAAGTTTAAAAAATTACTTGAGCAATAGGGGTGAAGATGCTTCCTTGAGGAGGCTTATTCCTATAAACAAGAGTGCCACAAACCAAGCTAATTAACCCCATAGCCATGGCAGCTGCAGAGACCCCGAACCCAACGTCCATACCGGAATGAGTTTGGACCCAAACCAGAACAGTTAGGGCAACAAGTTCACCAATGGAGAATGCAAAGTAAGCAGCATTGAAGTAGCTGGAGAGCTTCTTGGATTGCTTTGGATCATCTTTATTGAACTGGTCAGCTCCATGAGAGATCATGTTGGGCTTCACACAACCACTCCCCAGGGCCACCAAGTAAAGTGCCACAAAAAAGATTAGGGCTTTTAACCCTTCTGCTTCCAGACATTGGTCTCCATTTGTGACCATGTTGCATTGTGGAGGCTTTAGTTGGGGGAGATGGGCTTGGACTGATAGTAATATGAATCCCTACATGAATTCGGAAACGGAAAAAAAAATGTGTAATTAAACATCCTAAAAACATCGAGTAATTATTCAGCATTCCTGGAGTACCACGTGGGGTCGTCTAATGGTTGAGACAAATCATCAGGTAGGAAAAATTATCATTCACTTTCGTTGAGTAGTTGGAAGATAAAGGAGTGACGTCCCACATAGTGTGCTGGCAATCTTTTATTTGTGGTGATCGAGTACCATCCGGCAATGCCACATGGTATTCCGGAAGTATCCAATAATTAGTCATAAAAATCTCTGTTATAATTTTTTTTGCCACCTTAAATATTGCTTTCCGTTAATTTTTCCTTTATTTGGGGCCAATACTCTAAAGGTTATGATAGATTCAAAAATTACTTTTACATCCATATACATAAGTATAAGGTTGCATGTATGTTATGCAATGTAAATATCGAATTGAAGTTGCATTTGAGGCACTTTGGATAATGAGTTGAGAGTAGGACTATATAAACTGAATCAAGCTACTCGAGCTCGTTCGAGATAGACTCGTATGTAGCTCGTTCAAGATCGTGTCATCGTGTAAAAAAGTCCAACGTGATCTAAAATTTGCAGTTTGGTAAAATTTTGATAGTAAGAAATTTGAATGTACACCACACACAAAAAAGTACTGCTACTCAAGCAGCATGGGGTCATTATGGATACAATCAATCTTATTTGTGATCAGCTTGATTAGTAAACAAATGCAACTTGAATACAATTTTAGATCTCTTGCAGTATTTAAATGAAGCTTGAACAACATACTATATAGCTCAACTTGATTCGTTTGCAGGTTTAGTTGAGATCTTGTTTTTTGTTTTGTAAGAAAAGGTGGTTAGTTAGAAGCAGACAAAAAAGACTAGGGAAAATCATACCAAGTACATAAAATCCTTTTTTCTTATATTAAACAAAAAGGGTAGGAAAAAGGGAATCTCAATGAATGAAGAGAGTAAATATTCAGTGCTTCCGGAGCACAATCACGTGATGCTCCTGATCATTCCAGCACCACACATTTACGTGGAGTCCATATATACACTTAGTCATGGGTCTCACAAGAATATGTGGTGTTGGAGTACCCAAAGCGCCACGTGGCTGTTTTCCGGAGCACTGAATAATAGGACATGAGAGAGATCAGAGAGGGTGGTGGGGGGCCTTACAGAAAGCTCAACAAAGCCAAAGATAAGCATGGTCCAGAAGCAGCCAAGAAAGGAATCAGAGAGGTAGCCACCAAGGAGTGCAAGTATGAAGATGGTGCCAATAAAGTTGGTGACAATATTGGCAGATTTTGACAAAGAGAAGTGCATCTCATTTATCACATATGTTATGAGATTGTTCCCAACTGCTGCTATCCCCATTATCTCAAACGCCTGAAGCCCTGCACATATTACAGAAAAAGAAAATAATAATTATCACCACATATAATGTCAATGATTAAGCCCAAAGAAAGAAATTTTCTCGTGAATCTCCTAGTTATGGTGTGATTGACCTGTCTTTGACCAGATCAGGATGGGGACTAGTCAAATTGTACACCCCTAGCCATAGGGAAAAAAGGACAAAAAACCAAAAATAATAATTATCATGCTTCACACCCACCATATATAATGTCAATGATTAGGCCGCAAGTAAGAAATTTTCATGTGAATGGCCTGTCTTTGACCAGATCAGGCTTCAGGGAGGGAAAAAGATTGTAGCCCCTATCAATAGTTTGACATAACTATGAACTGAAATGGAGTTATCCTTTCTAAAACTTGAAAAGAAAGAATATACATCTAAAGGAAAAGATGCAACATATATGTAAATATATACATGTTGAGAGAGAGAGAGAGAGAGAGAGAGAGAGAGAGAGAGAGAGAGAGATGCATACCAAGAACAAAGGCAGCAGCTTTCATTCCACCATGTTTATTTGGGTTGGAGGGTCTTCCCCTCCAATCCACAGTTGTGTGATCTTCTCCAGAAATTGTCTCTCCTGATCCTTTGTAGTAGTTACTCTCCACATCCATCTCTCTCTCTCTCTCTTTCTGTGTGTGAAGTGTATTGAAGAGGAGGTGGTGTTGTACAAAAGTCTTTGTGCTGAATATGAATATGAGGGCAAGTTAGTTCCAAATTTATAATCCCATTCTCCCTCCTACTGTTTACTTATGGCAACAAATTTATAATTAGGAGAGAGAGAGAGAGAGAGAGTCTATACATAAATTCAAACCACATGTATCATGTATCATGTTATCATGTATGTATTATAATGTCGCGTGGGCTGCACCCTCTATGTTTTTCTTCTTCCAAAATCATATACTTCCCTCCGCCCACAATGCTTGGGCTTTTTTAGAAATCCAATCTTTAAAGAATATCCTTATTACAAACTAAATATAATTTAGAAAGAAATGTCAAAATAAGAGATGTACCAAATTATGCCCATTGAAAAGTTAAAATGGACATAACTGGGACAACAAAAAATAAAATCATGGACCAAAAAAATGGGATGGATGGAGTACTATTTAATACTTATTTCAAGCCAACACAAAGGAATATAAGAAAAGTGCTTACTAGCTTTTTCGGCTAGCTGTTGAAATTAGGCCTAGACTCTACTCCAACGTCCAAAGACTACGAGCAATCATTCGGTAGTCTCGGAGAACAGTCATATGTGGTGCCGGATCACTCCAGTATCACATGTTTACGAAGGATTCATACACTTAATCATGAGTCCCAAAAAAATGTGTATTCGCGTGGGCTGCACTCTCTATGTTTTTCTTCTTCCGAAATCATATACTTCCTCCGTCTCACAATGCTTGGGCTTTTTTAGAAATCCAATCTTTAAAGAATATCCTTATTACAAACTAAATATAATTTAGAAAGAAATGTCAAAATAAGATATGTACCAAATTATGCCCCTTGAAAAGTTAAATGGACATAACTGGGACAACAAAAAATAAAATCATGGACCAAAAAAATGGGATGAATGGAGTACTATTTAATACTTATTTCAAGCCAAGACAAAGGAATATAAGAAAAGTGCTTACTAGCTTTTTCGGCTAGCTGTTGAAATTAGGCCTAGATTCTACTCCAACGTCCAAAAACTATGAGCAATCATTCGGTAGTCTCCGAGAATAGTCATATGTGGTGCTCCGGATCACTCCAGTATCACATGTTTACGAAGGATTCATACACTTAATCATGAGTCCCAAAAAAATGTGTATTACTTTAGTATCCCTAAGCATTACGTGATTGTGCTTCGAAAGTGAATAATTAGGCAAGGACTACTCTCTTTCCTAGACGTAAAATTTTTAGGGCAATATCTCATATAATTATTAGGTATTCCCGAAATATCATATGATGTTAAGTGGTGTTCAACTAAGGACTGGTAGCCCAACGGTTAGGGAGACCAGGGTTCGAGCCTCCGTTGAGGCGTTTGGAGTTTAGGACTATGGATAGCTTCTAGACCCCATCTGAACTAACTCATTAACTCTCCCGCTAATCCTCACTGATGTATATTGAATGACCAAAAAAAAATATTTGTTAAGTGGTGTTCCAAACAAATGTGAAACCATATTATGGGTCATTTGTTATACTCACCGAAAGGCTTGTTTGGACTCCTACTTTTCCGTTTTAGGTTGTGTTTCACCCTTTTACTAAAAGTGTATGGGAGCCAATTCAAGAATTAATTCAGATGAGATTTTTGGATTCTTATTATAAATTCACATTCTATTCTCCTACAAAATCTTCTCATCTTTTTTTTTTCAATCAATAGAAGAGATCAATTACATCTAGGGATGAGCATGGAGGCAGATCGGGGTGGATAGTACTATATCCACCTCCAAACTCCAAACCCTTTCTCCACCTCCATCCCTGCCCCAATCCCCAACGGGGCTTCGTTTTCATCCTCCATCTCCACTCCAAATGGAGAACGGGGATCCCCACTCCAAATGGAGAACGGGGATCCCCACGGAGATTCGGGGATCCAAACAGTGGGCTCATCTATCGCTCCTTAAAAAATTCAGAGTGAGAGAGAACTAGAAAAGAGAGAGAGAGAGAGAGAGAGAGAGAGAGAGAGAGAGATTACCTTGTCTCTATCGCGAATTGAGACTCGAGAGAAAGATCGAGCGTGGAAGGGGTTCGAGTGAGAAAGATGGAGAAGATTAACTGTGCGGCGGAAATAGTATACAGAGAGAGAGAAAGAGAAATGAAGTGTATACGCCAAAATGAAACCCTAATTTATTTTACGATTGAGACTCATATGTTTAGAGAAAATTTATTGAGACCCTAAAGTTTCAAAACTCATGAATGGACCCCTATGTTTCGGGGATTCGGGGACGGATTGGGGCGGATCAGGGCAGGGCGGGGTGGGGATGGATCGGGGAACGGATTCGGGGCAGATTCGGGACGGGGACATGTCTATCTCCACCCCTAATCCAATCTCCAAACATTTTCAAAAAAAAACTCCATATCCTACCCAATCTCCGAACAGATCTCCATATTGCCGATCCATTCGAATCGGGGATCAGATCGGATTCGGACGGATCGGACAAAATGCTCATCCCTAATTACATCACATATGAAGTATAAAGTACAAGTCCGGGACACTATATCGATTGTGAGAGTTCACGAGACAACCAAACCCAACAATTTAACCAATAAAAGAAACTTATATTCTAAAACCCAGAATTCTGATTTTGGATTCTCCATTTTCCATTTTATTTTTTAGAATGACCAAACTTCCCCTTAACGAAGATGGATGGTTATATCCTATTCACTAAAATTGTCGCCACGTGATGAATTACCCGGAACACCATGTGAACAACGACACATGATACTTAGGAGTATTGGATAATTACATAAAATTTATGAGTGAGTAATTATTCAGCAACACACATTTATGTAAAGTCTATTATTTAATAGTGAACTCTACGAGATGTGTAATACTCCCTCCGTCCCTTTTTAAGTGTGTTACCTGGGAATTCCAACTATTTTTCTCTCACATCAACTTTTACAACATTTACATCTACTTTCCACTGCTTACTCTTATTAATATAATAATACCCACTAATTAACTTTTTAAAAAGGAATCTACTTTTAAGGGCAAAATAGGAAATGTATCCACTAACTTTTCAAAACACACTTATTAAGGGACAGCCCAAAATAGAAATGTACACAAAAGGACGGATAGAATATATATTAAAATATCCCGGAGCATTACTTGACTGGCTTTTCCTTTTGGACTGGGGGTGGCAGTAGTTGACAGATGCAGCTCCCTTACATGTGTGCCTCTCTGGTGGTCCATAGACTCCATACCCCATAGTCCCCCTTTAGAGAGTTGAAGACGTATGTTCATTAACGCACTATTTCACTGACTCAAAAAGTCAAAAGTCAATTTATTGTGTTTTTTGAGACAGGTCATCCCCTCACAATACATCACATAAAAAATCACAAAAAACCAACACGTTTCTCAAGCTCTCATATAAAAAAGCCAAAAAGCCAAGTTAGTGGCACACCCCCTAACCCTAACTCTTAAATAAAAAAAGGGGGAAAAAATCTCTCGTACTAACAATTTCTGCAATTTCATAAATAAATCATATATTATAGTAGTAGTCCCTGTAGTTTTCTCCTTATCTCAATTTGATCCTTGTAATTTCAATTGGTTAATTATACCATAATACGCATTCGTAATCATGGATTCTGCTAGGTTCTTCTCAATGAGGATCTGCCGACGGTTAACTTTGAGAGATGGGGAAAGGAGGGGAGGTTTTGAGACTCTTCGGCTCTGTGTGGATCATTGTTTTACGGAAAATTTTGTGGATATAAGCGATATGAATAGTAAAGATAACAATTTCTTTTCTTCTTTTTTATTCAGAATTGATGATTCAAATATGGTCTCAGAAAAGTTGGTAACGTGAGTGTTTGCAATATTGCACGACTGAAAAAGAAATGGTAACTTTTGATTAGTATAATCCCAAGGGATTGACCTGGTGGTCAAGATCTGATATTTAGGGATTACCTCAAGCCTCAATCCAAGATCTCAGGTTTGAAATCTATCAAATGCTAAAAAAAGGGTCAATTTGGAATCAGTATGCTATCTAGGGATAGTGGAATATATTGGTTAATGGGGAGCTTAATTATCGTTTATGTTTATGTTAAATGTATGCTGGTTTAGGCATGGACAAAGAAGCCAGAGTCAAAAGGTTGTCGGTAATTCCACAAAGCAAATGTGAAAGAGGAGTAATCCAATTAAGTAATTAATTAAAGGGTGTTTTGATTGGTTTAATCCAAATAAATTGTTGGTAGGTAGTTTATCCATCTCCGTCATGCAAAATTGATGATGCTATTCAACATCTTATACACGATCCAAGAAAATTTTCAAACCCCACATAGTGATAGTGGTGTCTTTTTCCAAAGGGAAGAAATGCAATGCTACACAAACTAGTAATAAACTTAACAAATTTTCTAGATTACTCACTAATGAACTTTGTTAGTTTGTGTAACATTTCGATCCTTTCAAAAGCCCAGAAACTTGAATAGAAACATCACACAATGTGAGGTTGGGAGAGGGTAAGCGACATATATAAGAAGTGTTCTCTCTCTCTCTCTCTTTGGGTCCGTTTGATTAGGAAGAAAAATATAAGGGGTATTTTCACTTACACCCCTTGTACTTTGCTCGATTTGCAATGAAACCCCGTGTACTTTTTTTTAGGCACTTACACCCCCTCCAAAGAACCCGAATTTCGCTTAGGTTTGGACTTTGACTTTCCCGATCAAATTTCGATGATCTGGTCCGTCCAATGTGTTTTTATAGGTACCCGCGAGGAACTGAGAAACAAAATGATCGGGAAGGGCTTGATCCGAACATATATAATTTTACAAAAAAATGCTTAATCCAAGCCCTTCGCGGTCTTTTTTTTGGCTGATTCTTGTTAGGTATCCTTGAAAATACGTTCCGAACACATTGAACGGATCGGATCATCGAAATTTGATCGGGAAAGTCAAAGTCCGAACCTAAGCAAAATTCGGGTTCTCTGTAGGGGGTGTAACTGCCTAAAAAAAAGTATAAGGGGTGTGTTTGTAAATCGAGCAAAGTACAGGGGGTATAAGTGCAAATACCCCAAAATATAATAGAAAATGGGAATCTGCAGGGCTCTCCAGGACTGGATCTCTCGGATTGGACTCGAATGTGGCTAGCCCTTCTCCCACCTGACTCTGCAAAAGAAAGAACCACATTAGTGCCTCACTAGTCAAAGACGACCAGAAGACACTCCGATGGCTAAGTTGGTCCCTGCTTGAGCAAGGAATGTGTAGGCAAAAAAGGCATACCTATTAGGATTTATCACTGTAATATTTATAGGAGTGTCTTGCCTTCGAGGGTAGGATACCGCGTGTCGTCCTCGTGCCGAGGTGACATCCTCTACTCGGCAATCAGCCCTCGACCACCACCTTCTGACCGAACGCCACGCGCGATAATCCATAAGCATTGTGTGCTGGTCGAATTGACTTTTGGGAACGCGTGGATAGTGAATAGTGATGCGACGTAGCCGAGCCGTACTACGGCTGATCTCGTGTCAGTGGTACGGTGTCGGTCGAGCCACATGTCGAGAGGAGACTCGTGCCACGTGGCCGATCTGTATGATTTATAAATATCACACTATAGGTTATCTGTAGGGCATCGGAACACACCAAGCGGAGATTGGTACCACGTGGCCGAGGCAAATATACTTGTACCGCTATCTCTGCCCAGCCTCTGTCTTCTGGTCGTGATATGACCATATGGTTCGGCCTGACTGGGCTGGCACGGGTGGGGCGATCGTCCGAATGTTCTGGAACATGGGCCCTCGATAGTGATTGGGCTTGTCTAGTTGGGTTGGCACAGCAGGGCCTAAAATCTTTTGTTTTTTTGGTACACAAGAGGACCTAGACCTTAAGAAACATAAACATTTGACGCTGTAGCTCGAAGAACTCCAAGACCATCACAGTCATTGCACAAATCATCCAGCACTTCTTGTGGCGCTTGATCAAACACTTGTTCAGCTCGGTCCAACTGAAGACTCTATCGAGCTAGATTATGTGCACAACTATTAGCCTCCCTCCAACCAAAATGTTAAGTCACAGGTCCATTCCATCTTAAGTTGCTCATTGATCAACATGATCAGGTTATTCCGGCCCAATACAGAAAATAAAAATGATAAAAAAAAAATTAAAGTGAAAGAAAAGACAAATAAAGGAAATTTTATTTTATTTTTTTCATGTATTTGGTTACGATGAAATTTTTGTACAAAAGTTTTGCACTTTTTTCAATCACAGATCTTGTTACAATGAAAGTCACAAGAAAATAAATGCATGTACTCACCTAAATTGACCTTATATATTTAAATGTAACATCTTCCTTAATGGTAAGTAAATGAAAGGGAGTATAAATTTGAAATTCCTTTTAACGGTAACTAGTTTCAGGACTGCTTTAAATTTTCTTAGTGTTTTCATGTGTATAAATGAGTCGTGCATATTTTTTTTTAGCTTTATGTATTTTCTCTCATTCTCGTTCTAATCAAACGCACAAAAAGTTTTTATTGTTTCTCACTTTTCATTTAAAGAAATTGTATGTTCATAAACTATAAATAAATAAATAAACCTTGACATAAGCATATGAGCACCATCTCATATATCAAGACAATTAAATAAAGGCCACTATGTGTACATATTTATGGGACTTGGGTGGATGTTGTGTAACTGGGTGCTATGCACCGTGTTGTGCACTTCGTGGCCGTCCGATCATGTTTTGGACGGTCTGGATGCATTCGGCAATTTAATTTAATTTTGATTTTCTTTTATTGGTAAAATATCAAAACACATCCGCACCGTCCAAAACACAATCGGGCGGCCGAGGGGTGCATAGCATCCAAGTGCACAACACCCACCCCGTTTCCATATTTATGGAGATGGAGAACATCTAAGGCATAAGCCAAGTAATATCAAAATAAACAAAGATGTACCATTTTGATCCCCTCACATCCACTGTTATTCATGATATGTATGAGAGAGTTAGCGCCAACAATTCAAATTTTTAGATAAGTTTGTGGTAAATTATGCATCAATATATACTACGGGTGAGTTTTCCACTTGATAAAATTAGATTTTATCAAGTTTTGATAAAATCAAGAGTTGATTTGTTGATTTTATCAAGTGGGGAAAAAAATCTGATAAAATCTCAGATTATTAGTACAAAAATCTGAGATTTTATCAGATTTTTTTCCCCACTTGATAAAATCAATAGTTGATAAAATCAACTCTTGATAAAATCTGATTTTATCAAGTGGGAAACTCAACCTACATCGATCAAAGCACACAGCTAGTCCCAACGTACCTGATAGTAGCTTATCAAAGAGAATTTGGTGAGACGTGAGGTAATAGTGTTTGCAATATGAATAAGAAATAGTCTCTCCTCCTTCTCAAACAATTTAGTTTTTCAAATGAGTTGGTAATTAATAATTTGATACTCGTCCCGTCAATTGATAAATTGTTAGTATGAGGCTTTGAAACTCTCTCTCTCTCTCTCTTTCTCTCTCGGATAGAGTGTGAATCCTTATTTTGCAGTGTCAATATCCTCTAAGTTGTAAATGTATTGTATTGTATTGTTATGTTACTCTAGTCATCATCTTCAACACAAAAACATCAAATTTATTCATGGTAACAAAACTATTTATAGGAAAATACTTAAAAGATATAAACATTCATATGTTTGAAGTTCTAATGAGGTGAATTTGTGAATGATCTCATGCTATACTATAAAGTTCTAAGCCACTCCCAAAACCTTTTGTAGGCTTGAAATGGAGCAAAGTCTCTTTTCTAAGCTAGCCTACAAATTTTTGTTCCCCCCTTTTGGCATAAGTGATTATGACCATTTCCAAATTCCAAGTAAGAGGCTTTGCTATAGCCAGGCAAATTCTAGTTAGCTAGCTAGGGTCGGGGAAGAAGCAAATTTGGATTTGGAAATGGTAATGGTAATTAATCCAAGTACTTCCAGTAATATTTGGTGCATGCCACGTGGCAGTACCTCATTGATTTGTCGGCAATTTGGGATGTAATGTTTTAGTGCATGTGCCAAGCTAATTAAATTAAACATAATAGTGTATCCTATATATGTCTTTGTGATGCTTTGATTCTCAAGTAGAATGATGGAGGGAGTTTTGAGGGACAAATGTGGGGGACAAGTAAAGTAGAGACAAGGCTTTTGAATAGGGGTGGATCCCATTAGTATTACCATAAAAAGTGGACCCATTATCTTATCTACAGTGTTACACACGTAGATGAAAAATTATTCGTTCCTCCAAACGGTGCTCCAGAAGCTTTTTCCACCATATATTTTTGTGAACTTCATCACCAAGTGTGTGACTTTCACACAGATGTATGATGAGAAGGTTGGTGGCGGTTCTCTGATCAATAATCACTCCCAAGGATGGAGCCAGGAGGAGGGCTAGTAGAGGTTATTGCTCCCATTGCAATTTAAAAAAAAACCCTACTATCACACACAAAAAAAATATTTTTATTGAATTATATTGCCCTGCTCCTCCTCCACAGATGTAGTCCGTCCCCTCTACACAATCCTGGCTCTGTCCCTGAACAATCCACATATATGGATGAGTGCGACATGTATTCATACTTATTGTACATATGTAACACATGCATACCATACTAATGCCAATTAATTAAATGGTCTATTTTGACTTTTGCTTTCAGAACATTTGCATGTTTTAATTTGAGAAACTGTCACGAAAATATTGATATACAGATAGAGACTCTACATAACCTTAAAACTGGTTAATTTCCACATCTGATTAATAATTTGCCATACAAAAAGTGGTTTCCGAAACTTTCGTATGTAAACTCACCTAACATTTGACAAACGATACTCCATCAGTCCACCGTCTCTTTATGTTGGTTCTTTTTTAAAAACGTGCATTTTTTTAGGAAAATAATTGATTTTTCTTCAATAAGAAAGTTTTCAGAACTTTTTGCACCAATTGAAAGAGCTCTATTACATCTTTTAATAGGTGTAAAAAAATTTAAGAAAATAATCACAGGAAGTCATTTCCAAACCCTTTTTTTTTTTGTCTTCTAATGAAATTTTCATGTGTAAAAATTTCACTAAAAGACAAAAAGGGGTGTGAATAACAATTTGGGGGCGTGAATATCGATTACCATAATCACGAAATTATTTGATTTTATTTATGTTTTTTGAAATGCAATAAAACTTTAAGTTGTAGTATTTAAAAAGAAACTCAATACAATAGAATGATAGCGACCAGTTAGGTCACACCTATTAGTTTGGTAAGATTATACTATTAAAAATAAATGGATAAATACATCTATTTAAAACATAAAAAAGAAAAAGAAGCTTTGGACTACCCTGCTGAAGAATGCCACGTACAAAGGACTATATAATGTCAAATTTGTTTTCATAATTAAGTCGGCAAAAGTTTGCTTTGACCTGAGTTCCAATCCCCATCATTGATTTAAATACTACTATAAATTAAGAATAATGTAGATATTTTAAAATATAGTTTTTTTCCTTTTGGATTAAGTAAATTCAAAACTCTGCACTTAATCAAGTATGTAATGACTATATATCTTGGGAAAATGAACCTTAATTAGTCTCATTTCTCGTCTTGATTTTGAATGGATAAGTGTTGTTGCCATTGTTCTCTATTTTGTCCTGGTGCTTTAACTTGAAATCTACTCCATATCCTAGTCAAGCCATAAAGAAATTTTGAAAATTTTGGGAGGAAAACTTACTAAGAGTGAGTTCCTCCTAAATTTTTGGTCGAGTATTTTTTTCGTAATTTTTTGTTTAGCTTTTCGTTGTACGAGAGGAGAAAAAGTATGATTTTTTCCCTATTAGTTTATTTCATCTTTTTTCTTTTTGTAAATTTAATCAACTCGCATTACATAGATGGACTCACCTTGCTCCAGTCAAAGCCCGTACTTCAGCTTCTATGCATGTTAGCATAAATTCAGTACAAAAATCAATCAATCAATTGATAAATTTACATCTACGAAATCAAAGTTATTGAGTTGAAAAAGACCAAAAAAATTGACAAAATTCCTCGCGCGCTATTCAATTTTCTCTAATTCGCAATAAAGGAAAGAAATTAAGAAAACTTTTTTTGCCCATTCATGAATCTTTGTTCAACCCACCTATCCAAATTTTTAATTACCCAAAGTTGTGTTGATTTAAAATGTCAAAAGAACGGCTCAAAGTTGGTGGTTGAGCACTCCAAACCATTCCATATTTTTAGGGTCATCGCCACCCACTTTCCACCCCCTTTTCACCTCTTGTTCAACACACAAATTGCAGGCCTACGCATCCCCACAGTTGCACCAATATGACTCTCTTTTTAAGGTGCTTTTAGACTAATACCACCATAATCATCATGGCTTCCACAAGATAAAAAATGATCTTCTTCTTTCCTCTCCTTTCTTAAACTCAAGAAAAGAAAAATTAGAGAAACAAGTCCTCCTCGACCACCCAATACATCGTTGGATAAAAGAGCCAAACCAATAAACTCATAACGCGCAAAGACAATCAAGAACAGAAAACAAAAACACAAAGACTTTGAGATTTTACGTGGTCCCCATTAGAATTTATGTTGGCTGGCTGGTACGTATAGCAAGTAGTATAATTTTGAGTTTAATTATATTACCTGTTTAGCTATCCCACGAACTCTCAGCGAAGCACGGCGGATTCAGGCTTCACAACCCCGACATGCTTTTCGATTGAAGATTAATTTCAGCCGCTGAGCAACATTGACGGATGTTCATATTGACTATTTGTGATCATCTTTGAAATTTGTAAGCTTCAACGTTGTTTATCCAATAATTTTGCACACTTATATTGGTTTGCTGACACGATACAAGGGGTGGATGCTGCTTTATACCACAAGTCCATTGATATAATAATCGTTCTTGATTTAATTTAAGAATCAATGCTAGAACATTCCCTGCTTTTTTGGGGTCAAAACATTCTCATATAGTGTTTAAAAGTTTGTAACCGGTAAATTCTCAGGTGACGAAGGGTTGATCTCGGGTGGTTCAGCCCCTCCGAAGAAATAAAGCTCTGGATCCGCAGGCGGCCGGCCTTGGAGCTCGGTTCTCATCCCGGAGATGCGGTTGGTCTGTTACTCAGTGCTTCACGCTCCATCTCAGTGAGGCGACTCAATGGATGGACCGGGTTCTCTGAGTATAGATTAGTTGGGTTTTTATTTTATTTGCTTTTGTATGTTTGCCGGACTGATTTTTCATTTTTCCGGTGTTTGGGCTTCATTGAGGTCCGGCTTGTTGCGGGCTGTTCGGATCGCCCGGAGTTTCAAAGTGTCAGCAGAAACTTGCACTGGAGCAACCCTTTACGACTGTGGGGTGTTCTCACGGCGTAAATGTCATCGTCAGCCACTTTAAGGACCGTCTCCAATGGATTGAGCTCAAGGTTGCTCATCTACTAAACCTCGGATGGATACCACGCCAATTTACTCGATCTGCTTCTGCAGTAACGTATCTGAGATTTCTCAGAGCATATTTGCCCTCAGTGGGTTGCTCTTTAATTTCCTTGTTTTTAGTAGTTCTTAGCTCTTTCCGAATTTCTTGTAAATTTCGTGTGCCTTGGCTCCTTGAATGAAATTTATTCTGTTCAAAAAAAATCAAATCATTTGAGACCCGTTCATCTAGATCTTTACCCCTGGTTTAATTATGATTGATCTTCCAAAATTAATTGAAATACATATAAACTGACTCAGACACTTGAGTGATCGATAAATTCTTGTCAAATGGCTGTGGAGTGGTGTGATGGAAATTTTGACATTTACAATGTTCATGCAGTGGGAATTTTAGCAAGGTGTGTAGGCTGTAGCCAGTAAGATTTTACCCCGATGTTGACAGTTGATGGAATTCAGAGAAACAAAATACATCCACCCAATAGATTCTCATGAGTGATCACCTGATTCTGATAGAATTTGGCAGTACTGAGATACTAGGATTCTTGCCAAATGGCCAATACAGTACAATCAGTACCCGAGGTAAATGAAAATCTAGACAGTTATCCAATCTATCTGATTTTATGAAAATATTTAAAAAATTTATTTCAAATTAAATAAATAAATGACTCGAATTGTTTGTATAGAACCCAAAACAGGCTCCATAAGACTGTCTGTACATTATCGATACAAAGGCCATCGGTACCCGAACTAGTTGTACTGTTCCTTTTCTTGTAAAGTATAAACTTCATAAGAGGTGCTCACTGCTCACAACCATGCCCACATTTCTATGTTTCATGTTTACTAATGAGTGTAATTGAATAGGAATGGCAATTGCGATGGTGGGTTGATGAAATTCGTCCGCTGCTCTTTCATTTAACCATTTTTTATGTCAAAATTAAGATTACTTCCTTCATTCTGTTTTGTACTATCAGAGATTATACGGTTGGAACTTAGGAACAAGATGGACCATGTTGAGCCAATGAATCAGTGGAACTGAATGAAATATTATTGTCTCGTATCAAAACGAAAAACATGACACACGTCTATATCTACTCTAGAAAAGATTACAAGATCTCAACGTGGTTCTTTATGGGTACTAATGCAGGGATTATGTGACCAAGTTTGGTCTCACCTGTTCAGGGACAGAGCCACATTGTGGCAAATTGGCTCACTTGACTCCACCTTCGCGAAAAATAAAGATTTAAATTATTTCTACTAATTTGACCCCATACGTATAAGAAAAATAAAAAATAAAAATTTGCCCCAAAGAACTCACTAAAATTACGACATTTGTTTTTCTTATCGAGGATGTCTGAAACATTTTGTCTCAACTAATCTCTCGGGGTACATGCAGTCCCTAGGGGGAAAAAGGTAGAAAGGAGGAATTTGGTGCTTTCCCATTGATAAGCCCCAAATGTTGTATATATTCGGGCTTATCTCACTCGTTAAGATCACACACACGTGCATTTTGTGCCTTTAAACGATTGATTTTGCGCGAGTTGTGTTTTTGATGAGTTTCAGAAAATCGGAGCTAAAAGGGCGTGTCCAAAGCTCCAAATAATCCCCAGTTGTATCCGGATGTACCCAAGGTCCCGCAATGCCGTGGAGGACAATCGCCGAAGCTTGGAAGTCGATTCAAGAAGCTTTGGAAGGCTCAAGGAAGGCCCAAAACAAAGGAACAAAAAATCTGGAGCTATGAGCCTCGAGGAAATCCGACACACTGATAGTAAAAGGCTCATTTCTCTCAACATACAAAGGCCATGAAGATGAGATCAATTGGGTTTGAAAGTAGACTCATAGAGCTTTCCAACGGTTCAAGAAACGCCGCATTCCGAGTTCGGATGAAGCCGGGGCGTGCTCGCGAAGTCGGGTAAAAAATCTGCCCGAAGGCATTGGTATCGATACCCCACTAATTGGTATCGATACCAAAGTGCCATTTTGTGCCACAAAAAATCCAGCGCATTGGGTATCGATACCCCACTACTTGGTATCGATACCAAAGTGCTACGTGGGAAGAAATGAAGGTTGGTATCGATACCCAGACCCTTGGTATCGATACCAAGTGGTCCTGCCAGCTATTTTGAGCAGCTTTATGATTTTCTATTTATGGAAACTTTCACCTTTAAGCTTGCTTTTAGGATATTTTGTAAAGGGAGAGAGTGTGATGTATATATCTCTCCCTCCCTCTTTCTCTCCTCTCTCCTTTTTTAGTTTAGTTTAGTTTTAGGAGAAATCCCCCATAGCTTTAAGCTTTCATTTTCCTTCAAGAACACTAGTAAGTTTTTAGTTTCGTTTCATTTCCCGTTTATTAATAGTTCTTGTAATTGTTGGATCTCTATATAAATCTAGTTTGTTTTAGTTTTTATTGGTTAAATCTTGTTCAACTTTTCTAGCTTTCTCTCTTGAAAACTCATGGTTGTGGTTGTGGTTGGTTAATTTCCTTAGGTTTAAAGTCATTGTTAGTACTTAGATCATTCTAGAAATCAAGTTTATTTTGGCATTAGTCATGTTCTTTATTTCCTTTACAAAAATAGTCAAATTCTCTAGCATGTTGAGTGAGTAGTTTACGTAGGCTTGGTCATGGGGTGATTAGCACCCCGTGACTTAGGTGGATTCGCTCTCCTCGCCATGTGGTAAACATTTCTTGTTTAGTAAAGTTACGGGTTCATCTTTATGTACCAAAACTGGGGGTTGTTAACCTCATTGATCTCACGTAGGCAAGAGCTACGCTCCTTGCCACGTGGGATGCTTTGGGTGATGTCACCCTCGGGATTCGCCAATTTCTCAAAGAACCATAAACTTTACTGAACACCATTTCTAGTTCAAAGATGAGTTCAAAATCTAAATCTTCCGTTTGGAGATGTCGCCGAGCCGGTTATTTTAGAGGAGAATAAATTGACCCGAGTCATGAGTGTTGAAATCCCCTAGACCTAGCCTTAGTTTAATTTAGTTTTCAATCAATTCCAAGTCATTCTCGAAGTCGAAAGAATTCCACCCCAAATCACAAGTCAAAGTTTGCCACTTCAAGGCTAAAAAAACATCACGCGCAAGACAAATTTCACGCTCAGTACGTTCGGTCCCTGTGGATTCGATCCGGTCTTACCGGTATTATGTTATCTCTGACTTAAGCCCTACGTTTTGGGCACGCTATTAAATAACAAGATAAGGAGCAAAGCACCCATTTTCTTTCTATGGTCGGCTGTGGTGCACGGTAATGTATACAGAGTTGTACTATAGCTTATGTATACAGAGTTTAATTTCATCACCAACTACAGTAATACACCTGTTTAGCTTAATCTCGAACCCTCAGCGAAGCGCGACCGATTCAGGCTTCACAAGCCCAACATGCTTTTCGATTAAAGATTAATTTCAGCCGCTGAGCTACATTGATGGATGTTCATATTGACTAGTATTTGTGATCATCTTTGAAATTTGTACGCTTCAACGTTGTTTATCCAATAATTTCCACTTTTATATTGGTTTGCTGACACGATAATTAAGGGGTGCGATGCTGCTTTATACCATAATTAAGGTCCATCGATATAATAATCTTTCTTGATTTACTTTAAGAATCAATGCTAGAACATTCCCTGCTTTTTTTAGGTCAAAACATTCTTATATAGTGTTTACAAGTTTGTAACCGGTAAATTCTCAGGTGCAATCAAATCATTTGAGATCCGTCCGTCTAGAATTTTACCCCCGGTTTATTTGTGCCCGCTAGCAGATGGTGGAATTTATCCTCTAAAATTAATCAAAATACATATAAATTGACCCGGACACTTGAGTGATCGATAAATTCTTGTCGATGGCTGTGGAGTGGTGTGATGTGAATTTTGACATTTACAATGTTCATGCGCAGTGGGAATTTTAGCAAAAGTGTGCAGCCAGTAAGATTTCAGAGAAACAAATACTCCCTCCGTCTCTTTTATAGTGTAGACATTTCCATTTTGGGTTGTCCCTTAATAAGTATGTGTTTTGAAAAGTTAGTGGGTACATTTCCTATTTTGCCCTTAAAAGTATATTCCTTTTTGAAAAGTTAGTGGCTATTATTATATTGATAAGGGTAAGTAGTGGAAAGTAGATGTAAAAATTGTAAAAGTTGATGTGAGAGAAAATAAGTTGGAATTACGAGGTAACACACTTAAAAAAGGACGGAGGAAGTATATCCACCCACAAGATTCTCATGAGTGATCGTCTGATTCTGATATTGGCAGCACCAAGATTCTTGCCAAATGGCCAATACAGTACAATCCGTATGCAAGATACTCCCTCCGTCCCTATTTTATGGTCCCTTTTGGGGATTCCAACTAAATAAGGGAACACAATCATTGCACTTTTCAAAATCTACTTTTCTCATTTTACCCTTCAATCATTACATTTTCTTACTTTTTTTTAGTAGTACTAATTTCAAAATGAGGGGTAAAAGAGAGAATTCATTACTTATTGCCCATTTATTTTTGAAATGAGACAATTTTTTTGGGACAGCAAAAAGTGCAAATTGGGACTATAAAATGGGGACGGATGGAGTAAATGAAAATCTAGACAGTTATTCCGATCGATCTGATTTTATGAAAATATTTGAAAATTTTGTTTTAATAATTAAAAAATGACTCAGATCGATCTTATCGAACCCAAAACAGACCCCATAAAGCTATCGTACGCTGTCGGTAGAAAGGCCATCGGTACCCTTACGGAATCCAGACCAGTAGTACTGTTCCTTTCCTTGTAAAGTAATCACTCCAAAAGAGGTGCTCACTGCTCACAACCATGCCCACATTGCTATGTTTCATGTTTGCCTATAAGTATAATTGAATAGGGATGGCAATTGGGATGGTGGGTTGATGAAATTCGTCGACTGTTCTTTCATTTAACCATTTTTTTGTCAAAGATTACTTCATTCTGTCTTGTACTTTCAGAAATTACTCCGACAATTGGAACTTAGGAACAAGATGGACTGCGTTGAGCCAATGAATTAGTGAAACTGAACGAAATATGTCCGTCTCGTACCAAAACGAAAAACATGAAACACGCATGTATCTACTCTAGAAAAGATTACAAAATCTTAATGTGGTTCTTTGTGGGCACTCTGCAGGGATTATGTGACTTAAGGTTGGTCTCACCTGCTTGGGGTCAAAGAGCTGCATTGTGGCAAATAGGCTCACTTGACCCCACTTTTGCAAAACTTCACATATTGGTATGCATTTTAATAATTTCTACAAATTTGACCCCATATGTATTTTTACAAAAAAATTGCCCCATTTGAACTCACTATAATTACAACATTTGTCATCTCTCCAAATACTGTTTAGGTTTGTGATCCCACTAGTTGATGGCGGACACAGGATTGCAAATTTCACCAAGTTTGTGGGGATCACTCTTCAATAATTTTACGAAAAAATTCAAAAGTGTACTATAAATAGGAAGAAAATTGGGAGGAGTACATGGGCCAAACACCCCCTTTGCGCTCCCTCGGTCCGCCCCAGATTTTGATAATCCTCATCATGACAATTTTGTCGCTAGAATTTTGAATATTAACTTGGAACCAAAATCGCCCCGCTGCCATTTCTCTTTTGCATCAACGAAAGAACCTCTTAATGTACCTCTCTCATTGCTATACTTTCTTTGGAAAAACACAAACTTCATTTTTGCATAGTATTTTCCCAAAGGAAAGCAAGATGGTAATATCATTTTTTCCCCTCATTAAGGGTGTCCGAAATATTTTGCCTCGACTAATCCCCGAGTACATGCCTGGACCCCCGAGGGGAAAAAAGGTGGAAAGGAGGAATTTGATGTTTTCCCATTTTCTTTCTATGGTCAGCTGTGGACCTGTGGTGCGTGGTGATGTATACGGAGTTGTACTTATTAGATTCAGGGGTAGATTTGCACCCCCTAAAATTTTGTAAAAAATCCTCAAGATTGACTTACGTCAACTTCAAACGAGAGTGTGTGTGCTGATCATACATGTTAGTAGTTGCATTCTCTCTTTAAAACACAACCTAATAAGTTGCTCCAAGTACAATCAAATATGTAAATCAAATCACTTCATACTCTATCCTCATCAGTGGAAGTAAAAGTCGATCCCATTAGCGAGAGCTTCTCTCTCGAAAGAAAACCTAGTCGTCTCTCGTCCTTCCCCTGTCTCCCCTTAGGGTTTCAACTCCCTTATGCGGTAGCAGGAGGGGAAGGTTTTACCCTTAATCGATGTTTCTTTCCTCCTTAGCAATTGTTTTCCTTGCTTTCAATAATCCTTCCTCTAAGTGGGATTGGGGGATGATATAGTGCGCAAAATGCACTGCACCGTGTAGTGCGTCATCCGAGCGTCCATTTCGACAATACACGGCTTGAATCTAATCCGACCTATGAATTTAATCAGACCATCTATTGTTTGGAGTAAGGATTTTCTCTCTCGATCTCGAATCTGAGAGTTTTTTAGTGTTATTCTCTATGTTCCTCTCATTCTGCGTCCCCTTCTTCACTTAGGTGTTGTTTCATATTCCGACAACAGTGATGGTTTGTGGTTCTCTGACTAACAGTGGTGGTGGTGGTGGTGGTGGTGGTGGCGGCGGTCCGATGACGAATCAGATCGATTGGTTTGCTGGCAGCATCGCTGCTTCGCGGGTGTGAATTTTCAATTAGTGTGAGTTTTTTTTTTTTTTATGCGTCGGAATGCATATATGGACTAGCCCATCTTTTGACAATGGGAGGTAGTAGTGGTGTGGACTCCCGACCAGTTCCTTTCCTTGTAAAGTATTCACTCCAAAAGAGGTGGACACTACTCACAACATTGTTATGTTTCATGTTTGCCTATGACTATAGTTGAATAGGGATGGCAATTGGGATAGTGGGTTGATGAAATTCGTCGGTTTTAACCATTTTTTTTTCAAAGATTAATTCATTCTGTTTTTCACTTTCGAAAATTACTCTGACGGTTGGAACTTACGAACAAGATGGACTGTGTGGAGCCAATGAATCAGTAGAATAGAACGAAATATGTCCGTCTCATACCAGAACGAAATACATGACACACACATGTATCTACTCTAGAAAAGATTACAAAATCTAGACATGGTTCTTTGTGGGCAGGGGTGGACCCATGTTGTGGCAAGCGGGATCAACTGACCCCGCTGAATTGAAATTTCCTACTGCCTTGTATATATAATTTTGGACATTTTGGTAACTTTGCCCCATATCCTATACATTATTTTTTATATTTTGCCCCAAGTAACATGAAATAATTGCTACATTGCCCAAATGATTCATACGAATCATCTCGGATGTTTTGGTTTAATATTATATTGGATATACTGTAGAAACTTGACCCTCTGATAGCAAATCCTGCGTCCGCCTCTGTTTGTGGGTACTACTGCTGGGATTATGTGACTAAAGTTGGTCTCACCCTGCTTGGGGTCAAAGCCACATTGTGTCAAATGGGCTCACTAGACCCCACTTTTGCAAAACTTCACATATTGGTATGGATTTTAATTATTTCTAGACCCCCATAGATATTTACAACAAAAAAAAATTGCCCCAAAGAGATCACTATAATTACAACATTTAAATACTGTTTAGGTTTGTGATTCCACTATTTGATGGCGGACGCAGGATTGTGAATTTCACCATGTTTGCGGGGATCACTTTTCAGTAATTTTATAAAAAAAATTGGGTAAATTTCACTGACCTCCCTGAGGTTTATGACAAATACAGAAACCTCCCCTGAGGTTTCAAAAATTACATTAACCTCCCTTACTTTACAAACTATTGTCCAGATTCCCCCAATCCGTTAAGTTTGCCCTAACGCCGTTAGATT
>JAXBDA010002598.1:0-41201 GCA_036023075.1 Gaultheria prostrata | reverse complement strand
GGAGGCACTATTCATTTTTGTATTTTAGGGAGGGGTTTAGGGAGTTTGTTGGAGCCTAATATTGGGGTTTGGCTCCCTAAAATAGGGATGTGAGCCAATTTAGGGAGTTTGTTGGGCTTGCTCTTAGCGGGACTAATTGGTAGTGGCTGTGGTGATGGTAACACTAGTACAATTGAAGTAGTGCTTCCCTTGATTACCTTCACCCTCACCAGAAAAAAATACTTATAGTAGCAACAACCAAGAAGGAAGAATGAAGCTATAAATGTCAATTGGTATTGCCAACAGCAGTTGGCTGATCAAGTGTACAAGCCGTCAATAATGACAACGGTGCTGTAGTGACGGTCAGTCCTATTCAGACAGTAGCTATGGCTCAACCGGACATTTCACAGCGGGTCAGTAACCTCAATGGTCATGCCCATAGGGGGGTTGCTATGCTGGTTGCTCATTCCCATCCTTTTTGTTGTTCCAAAAAAAAAAAAAAAACATAATTCGTTTAACAAACCATGCGTACAAAAGAGGTAGATGTTGATAACGTTGTGGCTCAAAATTTCTAACCTATTGCTATTGTCCTCTATGTTTATCATTTTTGCTTATTGGGGTTAGGTTGTTCAAATGGGGCCAATGATATGCCAAAAGAAGGTCAATTATATATAATCTGAAAGCCAGACTTCTACAAAGAGGAACAGAATGGTCCACCCTAACTTCGTTTTGGTGGATTTCTTGTTTTCATTCTCTTGTTACCTTCTCTTTTGGTACTACTTACGTATTGAGTGAGAGAGAGAGAGGAGGGAGAATGCCATCAACCGTCTCAAGAGATAATCCGATTAGTTGGTTGGTTGGTTTGCTCCCTACACAATTGACCAGGTTCGATTCTTGGAATCAGGCCACAAGAATAATTTCTTATGAATCCCCTAGTTCCGGCGTGAATGGTCTGCCTTTGTCAAGACTAGGAGGACATTAATCGAGGCGCGCGTAAACTGACCCGAACATTCTGACCATCGAAAAAAAAATACTAGATCACAACATCAACAACATCAATTGATTAAAGTACCAAAAGATGCAAGCAATAAAAGAAGAGTATACCAACCATTTTTAGTGGTGCCATCTCATAGTAATTCAAGAACAAACGAGAAATGTGAAGGGGAACAAATATAACTGGGGAAAACCCAAATTCTCACTCCTATTAATAAGTTAAAAGAGACACACTTCCATTTCCCTCCATGGAAGAAAATGAAAAACCCCCAGCTCCTGTAATCCCAACAAAGCTAGCAATTCTCTCAGTCTATTTAGATCGAACAAATGTGAAAAGCAAGAGAACGGACGTCTCCTTTACAGTTCATCAATCTTACACTTAAAAAAAAGGGATTACAGAACCCCGAAGTAAGGATTATTTATTGCGTTATTCAACTCGGTGCCAGCTGAGCTCAGAACTGCCATATCGACTTTGTCTCGGGGTAGAAACAAGAACTCACCTCCTTCAATTTTCTCAAACCCACACAGCTCTAGAAACTCGATTCCGCCGGTTAGGGCACCAACTCTAGCCTGTCAAACCACAATAAGACCAAAATGATACAAAAACAACCAAAACAACAACAGTGCGCTAATTTTGGCGATGGCATAGGCATGGTAGTTCTGAAAATTTGCAGAGGAATTCTATCTACCAAGAAAAGCGACCATGGTGAGAACTTACGTTGACCAACCTGAGTGGTTAATCATCTTATACACATTTATGCGTATATATACATATGTGAATGTCAATTAAAGGAATTTATTGTACGTACAATTAGTCCGTCCCGTATGACATTGGATTGGATATGCAATTGTTTTCACGTTTCTAAGTGTTATATAATTGAAAATTGACACTAGTCCATAATAGTACGGGAAATAGTTTGGGCTCTCACTTTTAGATTGGAGAAAACTAAGGGCAAGTAGAATAATCTCTCTATTACTTAGGCGGGCCATTCTATATTTAGAAGAAGAATTTCTACAACCGTGGGATGGCCGATGAAGTAATGGGTCAAACCCCCAAAACTTTCAAAATCCTTCATATTTCATTAACGAACTAAAAAAATCAGAAGGCTTTGCACCCCCAAGATATAAATCCAAAATCCGTCCATGGGGCGATGGCCACGCTTGGCCATAATATAACTCCGTCCCTGACATAGACCCAGCTCTCATGAAATAAGTTAACCATATATTGGTTTGTGAATTCCAATATGGACTCCTGTGCTCTAACTAACAAATGGCTTCAATGGAAGTCCTTACCTGAAATGTGGCATTAGTAAGTCTAATTTTTCGGAATTTCTCTTCATTGGGATATGTCGCAGCATTCTTCAAATAAGTTAGGAGAGTATTAAATGCCGTCTTCACTTTAGCCTCATCATCCTAAGAACCACAGCAAACCAATGAAAAGTTAGTTACCACATATTTGATAATATGAAATCTTCCAAATTAAAGCAGTTCCAGTTCAAGTGACAAAGGAATTGGCATCCTACAACTGTAATATCGTCCTGAACTTGGTAAAGGATGCAAACCGATTCTTATTTTTTTTCAAACCACACTAAATCATAAGCCATCAGTTTTTAGAAATAAGAAAGTTTCCTGTACCTCAAGTATGATGCCTGAGGGACTGAGTCATCATTAAAGGTATTCAAGGTTGGCCCACGGATAGGCCCATTAGCAAGCCAAGAAGGAATTCTGAAGACTCTTTCACAAACTATAAAACTTTCTGGCAAGCCACACATATATCTTACAGCTGATTTAACATCCGTCTCTCACCTTCCAAAAGATTACAGCCACATCAGCCGCTCCTACGGGATTGCCAGCATATGGCAATGCATGAAATGAGTTTAATAGCTTTACCTGGAACCCATCTTTACCAAGCCCCTATTGTCCAATCAAACGCTCATTTCCACCATGCTTGGTGGCTAGAGAAAAATGAGTCGCCCCTAATTCCCATCCATTCTCTAGATCGAATATAATGAGGATCGTAGCGATACAAGGAACAAGAACGGGAACTTGACACACCAGATACCCCTATTTGCGGTAAAATAAGGGTGGTAGGCTTCTCTAGATTACCAAACTACAATGCCAGTATTTCAAGCTATTAAATGCAATAAAACAAACATTATTGTCTGAATTACTTGTACTGAACATGTTTCTCGAAACATCATGACCAAATGTTTTTCCAATATTTCTTTCCAAAACTCAACTCCAAAGATATTTGCTTCAATGCTGTCAGTTTTTTTTTTTTTTGCAAACTTTAGGGATTACTTTGGAAGAAGTCACCATTTTGGAATGAGGGTGTACTGTGTTTCAGAACGTGAATTCCAAAATGAAAGTTGCTATGGTGTTCACTGTTAACAAAAGTTGCAGTTTCCTAAGATTGATAGGTTGGCTACTACACAAAAGCCGGGTCAGTCGCAACCGTATGGGGTTGGCACTTGCCAGCATGAAACATGTTTCCCTATCAAGGGCCGTATATTACTTGCACAAAGTAAGGAGTTCACTTTCTAAATAGGAATTTAAGGTAAGAGTTCGTATAGTATACACCCTCAAGAGTTATTTGAATCCAGAAGAAAAGCAGCTGCTACATGCAATTAAGTTTGTACATACTGTTCAGGACTGATGCTTTCCAGCGAAACTCTGGCACTTGGTTGGATTCAAGCAAGGCAACAGTGGGTTAGACCTACTCACAGTAAAGAACTTTTATGAACATTCCTCGTACTTTGACACAAAGTAATGCCCAAGTATTACAATGGGAACCCGTGAGTCTTGACCCAATCGAAACCTGCAACATGCCTCTAAGACTGCACAAGTTGTACAATGACAGTGGCGATAGGACTATTTGAATAATACCTAGAGATCATAACAACTTCTCAATCAAGGCATTTGTGTTTCCCTTTGGGCCCTACCCAAACAAGGTGGGGTTTGTTAAACATGAGGAAAGGGAGATATCAAAGATCCTCTCACATGTAGTCACACCTTTAATGACTCTCTTGAAGCATTCAAGGAGTTCCACCCTCTTAATGTTCAACTAAGCCGCATCCTGTTATACGATATTCACACACTAGTCCACTCCCGAATCTATCAGTACATTAAATTTCACAGCCCCCAGCAAGTCAAGAACCCCAGCTACGATATCTTATTCTGTCACCAGATCTAGTTTTATCGGTAAAACTACACATTAGCACAGTTATGTGGTTGACAGCACAGTTCTACAACAAAATTTCCTCTTTGAGCGGAAAACTTTGGAAAAACCAAACAATAACAAAGGAGAATCATATTGCAGAAGGGGAGAAACAATTTTCCTTTTCTTTTGTTAAGTCATTCTTTTTTTCTCATTTATGCTTCTGCAATTCTTGAAATAATTTTCTTTGTGGGTTAGGTCAGAGGAGGGCGATGTGCAATTTTACACAGAAGCAACAAAATCACTCAATTGTCAACATATCCTTCTCTTTAGAAAACAAACAAATTATGTGAGTACATGGAGTTGTCAATTACCTTATGGTTCTGCTTGAGAGATCTTAGACAGTCTCTCATTTGGTCTGCCTTTGTAGCAGGCCTCACTGGCAATGAGCTCTGCAAGAAGGCATGCTTATAAAACACAATCTTTCTATTTCTACAGTTTACAGCCACCCATATTCACAAACTCAATCAGATGAATTCAAACCTTCTTTTCCTCCACAACAGGTGGGGGAGGTTTTGAAGAACCAGGGTCTTCTGGTGACAATCCAAGCTTTCGCCTTCGTTCCGCCTGCAAAACATGTCTATCTTGTTTGAGAAAAAAATGGCACATAACTAATTATTGGTTATGAAGCAGATTTAAGAAACAATTGGATAATTCATGCCCTTGTAACCAAAACTTTTCACTAGGGCATACACAGTGCACGAAGCTCCCGTCTACGCGGGGTTTGGGGAAAGGTTGATGAACACAGTCTTAACCCTGCAAGCAGAATGGGGCAGCTTTACAGCTGCGCAAGGTCTGCCCTTGACTAATTTGGATTTTTAAGTTGTTCTATTAACTTCAAGGAACAAAAGGAGGGAGATCGGGAATGGTTTTGTATGCGCAATTTGGCTAGGATTGGTGAATTTGAACAACCTAAGGGATCAACTGTTGAGGGCAGTTGAGCCGTGGCAATAGCAGAGGGGGATAAGGGATTGGGCGGTCGTTTGGTGGCAGCGTGTTGGCATGGAGAGTGGTTTGGTGGTGGCAAGTGGCAGGGGAAGAGCGTTTTGGTGGTGGCAGAGGTGGCTGAAGGACAAATTAGGAAGCAAGAAGAGTGGATGGTGTGACTGGGGGGAGGACGCCTTTAAGGATATTGTGTCCATTCAAAAGTGGTCAGAAAGAAGTGTTTGAGCTCTATTCCCATACATGGGGAAGAAGTGTGCACAAATATCCTATAATCTATCCTGGAAGGCTCCATAAGTTTAAGGGAAGAGGAATCAACAAATATACAACCACATTTATTTAGTTGTTGAATCCTCAGTTATTTTTTCAAATGTATCTAAATGATGGACGCATGCCTCCCCAGGTTCCAAAGAATCTCCGACTCTACAAGGAATGACAGAAAAACAAGGGATGTTTGGATGCATGGCATATTCATGTGTCCAACATGACCATGACACTTTTGGTAAATGTTTGCTGTCTTGACAGTAAGATTGACTGAGCAACCAGTACAGCTCGACCTCTAATGCTAATGGTAACCCCAGTTTCACTTTCCTCTCTTGTTTTCAAAGACTGAAAGCAACCAAATTTCACATATGCCAGCACATTGCCACAAATGTCCTCATACGACCATTTGTGAACCTCTCGAAAAGGGAAGCTGGTAAGATGCAAGGAATCTTCTACAAAATTTAGAATCACCTCCTTCCTTCTCCCTTCTACGGTCACTAACCCATACAAAACCATTTCCCTCGCATTTATGATCGTTGTCCGCATGTTCCTACATTCGCCCTCTTGCTTACCCAATATTTGGTACTTCTCCTTAGTTCAGTTCCTACATATACGTCAGTTCCAATATTGGCAGCATATTGGCCAGCCTGCACTGTTTCCTTTTACAGCTCATTTCCAAGTTACTAGTAGTTGATTATAACTCACTGGTTGTTAATGCCCATTATGTGAAAATTAAAGTATCACTATAAAAATGGTTCTTGAAACTTTGAAGTCTAAAAACTAAATCCATATACAAATATCCTACTCTAGATTGGTCGACATTGATGGCAATTTATTGTCAATCGTGCAACAATTCTTATTGCACCATGAATTGCTCAAGAAATGCAGCAAAACCAATTGTGAGTAATAATTATCCGAAAAGGTGAATTCAAAAGAAAGCTAGAAAATCATCAGGACCTTATCTTCTTCCAGTTTTTGTCGAATTTTTTCCCTCGCTCTTTTTTCTTCCTCTTTTTCAGATTTCCGCAAGGCCATCAATCTGTGAGAGTAGAAAACAACGTAAAACAAAGTTTTCTGACACAAAATACAACACTTGCATGTGACACCATAAAAGAAGATAAACAAATGACATGGATAAAGGTGCACCGTTTTCTTGCATTTTCATCCTCGATTTGCTTGGCTTCCAAAAGTTCCTTACTCACCCGAATCCTCTCCTGTAGCAGATAAAGAAACCATGACATTAGAACACATTGCAAGTGGAATTACATTGTTCAGATAAGATCAGTAATGCAGAATCATGACATTTCCTGTACCAGCATTGGCATATAAGACAGAAAGAAAACATCTATAAGTAGCTTTTAAACACTTCATAGACAAATTTCCCGTTACACAGAGTATAGTGCTTTTTCTATGAATGGTTGGCATTTGAACTAAACAGCTACATGGTCTTACCACCATCCTTTAAGATCAGAGTGGGCTTGTTTAGGGTCCAGAGATACTAAAAAAATGTTAAAAGCTAGAAACATAAGCTTTAGGGTGGATATAAATCATGATAATCAGTTTTTTTGACACGCGAGCTATCTAGCACTCAAGTTGTAAGGAGATGTCCATTAAAAGGCACACATTAGAAGATCCCAACACAAAACCTTTCCACTGCAGAACGATCATACTCTACAGGCAATCAAGACAAAAGATATATCATTTCCAAAAACAAATACAAACTCCACAGGTCTTTGAGATTTGCTCAAAAATTAAGAGCATCTGTCCTCTGAGGAAAATCATAGACTGGCTCAAAAATCAGATAATGTAAATCGCTTGGAAGGTTATATTGTAAGACGAGAAAAGGATTCAGAAGCAAAAAAAAAAAAAAAGAACTACCTATCAATTCAAAAAAAATTCAATGAGATAGAAAACCTTTTCAGTAGCAACAGCTACCTTTACTAGATTGTAACACTACCAGATTTGCAGGCGTTACAAACTTTCTACATCCAATGGCATTTGAATCAGAGAGTTCTTTCGTGCCATAAATAAACTCGAAAAATCAAGAAATTCTTTGGAATGATTCACAGTTGTACACATCATCAACCAACAATCCTAAGGGGTTTCAATTCCATTTTTAAAAAAGTAGCCGTCCTGTATTTCTCATAAAGTGCCATAGGGATTTCACTCTAACTTTAGCAATACTAATGACATGAAGCACCATTATTGGAAAAGAGTGCTACCAAATGCAAAGTCAAGTTGACAATACGGAAAGTCAAAGTATAAACTAAGATAGTAAGATGCACCTTCTCTCTCTCTCTTTCCATTCGCTTCTCTTCCTCTTCTTTCTTCTTCCGAGCCCTCTCCCTAAAGCATCAATAAATTAAATACCATCATGACAATGTGAGCAAGAACCATTCAATACAATGAATTGTTTAATAGAAATACAATGGAGGCAGACTTAATAGTGAAAAGCGCTGGATGGGATTCATGGATTTTGTTTAATACGAAAATCACAAAACAAAAAGTAGGGGTGGGCATGCCTGACACGAAAAATAAAATAAATCTATGTAGTTGAGCTAAAAATAAATATTTTTATGAGTAATTTTATACATTAGACATTAGTTTGATGAACTGTCAAGTAAAAAAAATAAAATTTTAACTAAGGGGTTGTTCTCCAATGGATTTTATGAGAATTTGATAAAATCAAACCCTTGATTTTATCTATTCGTGAAAAGATTTCATAAAATCTCACATCTTTTGCATTAAAAAATGTGAGATTTTATGAAATCTTTTCATGAATGGATAAAATCAAGGGTTTGATTTTATCAAATCTTCATAAAATCAAATGGAGAACAACCCCTAAAAGTAGGACTTTTTGACGTGATAAGACAACACGAACCCGACACGATCCGAAACATGACACGAAAATCTGATAAGTTGAAAAATGTTATAGGAATTTATAAATAAGATTCCGATACATAACACGAAATAACCCGATGCCCACCCCTAACAAAAAGCCACATGATTTTTTGTACCAAGTACCAACTAATACTATCACCTAAGGAAATAGATAAAGTCAGATTTACTGGAAAAACATGCACATGTTGACTAACTATGCAAATGATAGAAACGACAAAGCATATGCGTATGATGAGTTCAGAATTGGACAACCACCAAGTCCCTTCTCATAACCACCAACCATCCCTAAGGCAGGATCAACCCCTAGTCCCCAATACCACCACCTAAAAATTTTATATGCGAAACAGACACCTTTGCCTAAGTTACGGCCAGTTCATGTAAGCATGGGCGAGCATGCACACAAAAAAACAACACATGGGGGGGGGGGGGGGAGGATACACCACAATTTGAGTTTAAAATTAGAGGGCTCTATCCTTTTTTCTATTTCATCTTGTGTGCAGCTCATAAGAGATTTGAACGTGCCGGTGGTTTACATCATAGGTTCTGGCATTTTGAGTGTATACAGTTCACCCCATCTAAGGTGGCTTGTTTGCTTAATGAAAATGTGAACTTCCCTACAAAACACAGATGGAAGCACCAGTTTCTATAGCTTAATCTCATCCAACAGCACCCAGCACATCCTCTTCCACGGTTCCACCCAAAAATAGAAATCCAAAAACCAGAAAGGTTGCAATATCTATAATACAATGCTAGAGCTTTGAAAAAAGTATATGCTAAACAAAACAAAATAAAATAAATGGCAATTTGATAGCATTCAACAATGGTTAGTTTCCAAAGTTCCCCATGCATCTGGATCTAATATTTTGACAGTTTTGGGTTACTAAATTTTGAAATTTAACAGTCAATACAAAAAAGAGCTTCAAATTCAGAAAAAGAAGAAAAAGCATCTTTAAGAAGAAGAAGCCAGAGAAGAAGCTTCATTCCAAGTAAGAATGAGGAAAAATAAGCCGTTCAAAAAAAGAATGATAGAAACTAAGGCATAAGGGGACAGAACATACAAAAACTTTGCATCGTAAGACAATCAAAGTGATAGCAGACTGCATAGAAATGGCATTAACAATTATACTTGCAAGGCCAAAATAAGTGCTACCTTAGTTCTTGGGCTTTGATCTTCACTTCTTCAGGAGTAAGAGAAGGAGCCTCAGGTTTTCTGTTGACAGGTACCTGGGCAAAATCAAGCAAGTGAGATAGTCAAATCATCGAAGTAATGTTACTTTGTGTCAGCAACAAGCAAAAATCTAAGAGGCCTGGGATCATAGAAGTGGAGAGACTTGCTCAAAGGGTAACTAGCAGCATACTACTCAACGAGCAAGTATTGTTTCCAATGTGTCAGATCTAAAATATATGCACATAAACAGTTCCCGCATATCATTCAAGTGAAAAATTGGGCAAGCTGAAAGGAAACTGATAAAATGTCAGAACAATGCACTTCAACCACAAAATCTAAAAACAATTCCACGAAAAGTAGGGGAACAAAGCAACAAACATTCTAGCAAGAGAGCAACAACCAACAACCCTTGTTAGTCACGGTAAAAAACAGCCATGCAAGAAAATATGTTACGGCCACAATCATGTCATAGACATTGTTGGTCCCAGAAATGATAGATGGAGAAGACAGAATTTAAGAATTAGCTATCAATTAATCAAGGGCCTTAATTTGGAAATGTCTAGGATTAGTTGTCATACTTTTTACACTTCATTTCTCATTCAAGGTTTGCCCAATAAGTAATATGCCTAATACCAATGAAAATTATACAAACTAGCTAAAAAGGAGCTCTCTAAAACTTTAACCTGTACACCAGTCTCCTCTACAAGCCAAAATGTTTAGTTTTTCATTTTTGGTTAAGTCACAAGTCAAACTACAACCTCCCCCAATTATGTTCTCCACCAATGCAAAACTTGCCACATCTCTCAGAAATGCCCAAAAGTCCTAGACATACCAACACCACGAGTAACACAACTCCTTTGTGACACAGCCATTGAGGTGAGCCAACAACGGTTATTCTACTTCTCGATTTTCCCTTTTCCCTTCATTCTTCTCTTGACCTTATCTTTTGCTTCTTTCTTCTACAAGCCTACCCCTCAATCGGGTAAAAAAACCCCAACAATAATTAATGAACGTAGGTGAAAACTGCCAGTTCTTTGAGTTCTACCACTTTACAGTCATTCTATAGGTCTCCCATCATCGGTTTCTGGTCAATGTAGGTCAAAATGCCAGAGAGCAAAATGCTTAGACATCTTTTATGATCTTATTTCGAGAGGTCGAGCCCAACAACAACAAAAAAAAAAAAAAGAAGAAGAAGAAGAAGAAGCAAAATCATTAAAAAATCCCATACCTTTGGCATCTCCTCTATATCTGCATCATCATCATGTTCAACAGCCCAATTCACAGCAGCCTCAAGGCTAACGTTACCTGTTAAATTTGCAAAGATACAATAAAATAAAGAGAACCAATCAGGCAAAAGATCCTTGCGATCTTCCACACTGTAACCACATATCATGACATTCCACAATCTACATTCACACGAGAATCAAACAGGCAAGCCATCCTCATGACCTCCCAAACCTACATCGTATAAAACGCATGGTGTAGAAACAAGTTATCTCAAGAAAATTTACACAAACCAAACATCATAAGCTGTTCCACGAATATGGTATGATATACCGCACTATAAAAATAGCACGAACCAAAATTTCGACTAGTTTGTCTTTCATCTTTCTTATAACCGAGTAGGTAGTATGGCATGGTTATTAGCTTTAATCATTCTTCTCATATTCACATTTACTTTTATGTAACTGCATAAATATTATTCATCCTTCAGTCATGTTATTTGACACATAAAACTTTTCCCGCAAACAAATACTCTCCTCAACGAGATCAAGTGTGGTAGAACTCTACTGGTAACAGTTGGAAAAAACTGAAAAAGAAATTACAGCTACAGTTAGAAAAATAATTAGAGTTGCCTATCAAAAAAGATCGTGAAAGTAATTGTGACTTCCACATGCCCATGGTCCCAGAAGCATGAAGTGTATACAAGATGTATTATTCATGGCACATAAGTTAATATAACATGATCTGCATTAAGGGAGTATGATGCACAATTTAAACATGTGGTTCAGGGGGAAAAACTGTCAGCAAAGCACAGTCAACAATAGTCAATGCAAGCCTCCAATGCACTCACCAGAGAAATGAAGTGCTCTGGTCGCCTTTGCTTTTGGAAATCCCATTCCTTCAAGTTCCTCAAGCAGCTTCTGGTCAACTTCAGGAACAACCATCTCTAAACATAGAACAAGTGGAATATGGTTAGCTAAACGTGTGCACCTTCCACCGAATCCAACAAATCCAGAATAATGCTTCACAACAAATAGTAACCACAAGCCATCAGTTTTACCCTCCCATAAAGGGGACACTTCTACACCTCCCTCCTTGAGAATCTACTAAAGGGTATGGAGGGTATTGGACTAGGATTCATTTTGGCTGTTGTTAGATCACCAATTGTCAGTAGGGACTAGGCCCAAAAATATTTATCAAGGTAATATTCACCTTGATGTGCGACAAATAGAATGAACTGAACAATTTGAGGGAACAAAGAAAAAATAGAATGCTCGAGCATAGAGATATCAGGGTGGCAAGACTTGAAGATAGGACCTCATAGAACAGACCTCTAATACAATGTCCACTAATTTTTCATAAGCTTAAGCTAAATACCTAATATGAAATAAATTCAAAAATGTTTTCGAAACTAACTATTGAATAGCTTCTTTATCTGTCTTCGTAGCCTTAAAAAATTATGCTTTGGAAAAAACTTAATTCTCCCTTGTTGCACCTTGCCCTCATTCTTTTACCTAAACAATACCACGATTTCTTACCCCAAGAAGTAAATAGATAACACACAATAGTACACTTATAAACTGGAAACTCCAACAAAGTAAACTCTATGACTTAGAATGCTGTCTACCCCAACACTCAAAATTCATTAATCTGGATAATGTGATTGGCCATTGATACTTATTACATAGAACAGTTGGCGGGTCTTCAAAGGAGTTTATTTGGAAACTACTTGGTGGTTTTCTTCTTTGCAACTATGAAAAGGTATTTGTTATCTAGTGGAACGACTCCCATCAATTTATGGTAACCAATTCTTCAGCATAATTTCATATTTGGTGTCAACTTTAATTTAGACGAACATACATAACTCTCTTTATATGTGACTATATTTTTTCCACTTTCCGCGCTGCTTCTTCATTCTTTGGAGTATTATTTGGTAAAAATACCCATAAGTAGGGCAATGAAAGAATCCAAACTTGAGCCTGCAAACCATCGTAAACATCCTTTGACTGGTTCTGACACAAATGGTTATGGCTGCAACTTTACAAATTCAAGCTCAATAGTTTTAACATGTCTAAATTTCTAAACAAGGGCTTAAAACAAATCTGAATAAAACTTTGCATACTTCAGGCTACGTTTTGATGAGGGTAATCGGAAAAGTAAAGAAAAAAATGAACCAAGTTTGAAAAAGCTTCGCTGAGGAACAAAGTTTCCAACGGCTTTGGCTTTCATACTTTTATAGAATGTTTTTCAGGTCACATTATTTTATTTCTCCGTTTGTCTCCACGAGAGCACTCAGACAAGTAAAAATTATATAACCAAAAGATTGGGGAAAATTAGCAAAAGGCAAAAGACCCAGAAAATTTTAGCTTTTGTGACAACTCAAATATAGCCTTAGAAAACAAAATTACTCCTATAATACTGGTGATCACATTGCCAACTATAAAACACGAAGCACATTGACACACACGACAATACCTTCAGGTTGATTACTACTACTTGCACCATCAGCCTCCTCCATCTCCACATCCCCCTTCTGAACTTCCAAGCTTATCGGCTTCACCGCCTCCAAAGTCTTGTCTGTAAACTCAGTGTGCCCAGTTCTCTTTGTGTGCAATTCACTCTCCTAAACAACCCAAGACACAGAACAACAATATAACATTACCAATCACCAATGCATCTAAAAGCTTAACCAATTAGAAACTTTGTATTCATGCCTTTGCGAAAATCCCGAATCACAATTACATAAATTTATGGGTACATGCGTAGTGGGTGGGGAAGTACATAGAATATACAAAAGACGCATTACTAAAAACTGAAGCTTTAAAATTTACAGCATTACTTATCTAAACCACTGCCCATTGAGATGACCATCTTGATTAGCCATTAGACGGTGAGATTCGAACACAAATTTATTACCTGCTACGGTACTGTATTTAATCGATAACCACCAAATTCACCTAAAAACTGAAAACTATTGGAGAAAAGAGGCAACTTTACCATTCATGTTCATGAAAATCCTGAAATCAAAACTACCCATGTGTATCTTTATATATAAATATCTATTACTACTATATCAGTACAATAAACGGTACACCCTTTTCTGTGCGACAGTCAATTTTGAAACTGGGTCATTAGTTTCCGATCCCTTCAACAAAATTCAATACAGATCAATCCCAATTCAAAATTCTCCTCTTTCCATCTTTTGCATAACATGATTTGCACAGGCATATATATCTATATATAAACAGGGGGTGGAGTTACGGTTTTGGAGCGGCAGGGCTTGCGGCAGGAGGTGCAGACGAGGTTGAGGACGGCCTCGGTGGATTCGGAGAAGTTGGAGTGTTTGGTAAGCTCGGCGTGCTCTTGAGCTTCCTCCACCGATCGTAGGAGGGTCCCACAGTCGCCGCACTTGAGTGATACCCCCGCCATTGATCGATCGATTGATCTTCTCTCTCTCTCTCGAGATTGAATTGCAGAGAGTCCAACTAGAGGTGAGAAGGCTGCTGTTCGATGGGGTTTTATAGTATATACATTCAGGGATTCCTTGCCTTGTCGAAGAGACAAGCACCAGTTGCGGAAGGACTCTTGATTATGTACGGTGAAAGTAAAATAAATGAATTTCTAAAGTACCAAAAACAATAAAATAAAATACTCCTAGTAAATTACAGTACTTGGCTCAAATTTCATCTCGGTAATTAACGACTCAGATCAAGCGAGTATCAAGATGAAATACAAGCCGTTGATTGCATGATCAACAGCTCAGATGTCGCGCTAAATGCCGTGTTCCATTTATACTCCATGAGTGTCATTTTATTTGTCAGATATTCCTTTTGTCTTTTTTGTGTTTATTGCTCAGATCTTTAAATGTGGATCTTCAAAAATATGCAATATGGATTTTATTTGATAGATCTCAATTTGTTCCATAATACAAAGTTCTCGAAATCATAAAAAAATTATAGATTGAAAATTGTAGGCAAACGACACAAAATAGACAAAAGAAATTAATTGACAAATAAAATGGGACGGAGGAATTTATTGGCTTAATACTTACTAATTCTAAGAATAATAATTTTGACACTCTATTTTCTTATAATTGCATTCTAAAATTTGCCTTTTACTAGTTGTGTTGTGTGTATTTTTTTGCATTAAAAGGCAAATTTTGGAGTGCAGTGTCAAAAATATTATCCTAATTATAATTCTTAAATTGTTTTAAAAGTTAATTAACAAGTTAATGAAAAACAATTAACTTGTACGGCTTTGTTTGAATTTTAGGGGTGTTTTTTCCTAATAATGTACAGTAATGATTTTCGCAAGCGTTTTTTGGCCAAAAAATGTAACGATTTCTACACACTTTTATTAAAATAAATGTACTGTTTTTTCTTAATTTTTCAGGGTAAGTTTTATATGGAATTTCTTCACAAAAGATAAGGAATGGAGTGCATTAGTAAGAAAGAAGTGGGTGCGAAAATAATTTTTCTAATCTAAGTCATTATTTTAGTAAATAACAAATCTAAATCATTATTTTTTGCCTTTATTTAAAAAAATTTGAATTTTTTACCTTTGCGCCAATTTTTGTTGAATTATTGGTTTATTGAGGAATCACATAAAATTTTACTTCTAATGAATTGAGTAAAAAAAACCTAAAGACAAAAATAATTTAGCCCCGTTCCACTAACGCAATTCATTTCGAATCCCAAGACAGATCATTCTCTCACAATATATCAACAAAAAAGGCCAAAAAGCCAAAAAAAAATTAGCAGAACGGGGCCTTAGAAATTATGCCTATTTTTTTGGATTATTGTTGTGTTTAGAGTACTTTTTTAAAGTTCAATCGTATGTCTTACTTTTAGATTCCTCTTGTCGAGACAAACTAATAATTCACGAAAAAAATTGATGCAGAGCTAAAAAAAAAAAACTTGTATAAGGACCAAAAAAACCTTCGAATTATTTGGCCAAAACACTTGCTTATTTAAGCCTTCTTTGACAAAAAAAACTTAAACCGGTTTTTGGTTTATTCATTTTGTCTTAATTCAAAAGAAATTTCAATTTATTAGTTTTGCGTCAATTTTTTGTGGTTTATTGGTTCCTCTCGACGAGACGAATCTAAGTATGAAATTATAGTGAAAATTAATTATTTTTTGAATAAAGCCAAAATTAATCCAATAAACCACGTATTTTTAGCTTTATTCAAAAAAAATTAGTTTTGACTATAATTTCATACTCTTTAGATTCGTCTCGTCGAGAGGAACCAATAAATCACAAAAAAATTGATGCAAAACTAACATTTGCGGAAAAAAATTTGAATAAAGACAAAACCGATAAACCAAAAAAACGGTTTATGTTATATTAATTTTGTTTAATAAAACTAATTGAGATCTATCAAACAAGATTCATATTGAATATGAAATATTTAATAAACTAAAAATCAAAGATAATTTTTTGAGACGTCCAAAAAAGGAAAGAGACTCAACAATATGAAACGGAGGGAGTAATTTTCAACTGTTTGACTGAGTAAACCATGTTCATCAACTTCTTAAAACTAAAAAATTACTACGAAAGACAGAACTGACGAAGGCCCATATGCCTCGTTCAATTGTCAAGAAAGTATGAGAAAAGACGGAAAAATCAACTTTCCCATGATTTTTGGGGTCTTCAGTTACCATGAAAATAATGGGACCCACAAAAATAATTTTCCCACTAGGACTCACTTTCCCTCAAAATGCATCCTGCAAAAAGGAAGGAATTATGTGTTGTGGGAAAGTTTGCTCCCGCCAATTACACTTTCTTGGAAAAATCATTTATCAAGTGAACACTCATAGGAAAATAAATTTTCTTTTCTTTTACTTCACTTCATTTTACTTTTCTCAGGATTAACTTTCTTGCGTAACATTCTTGACAAATGAACGGAGCCATAGAGTTTAAAATGTCTCCATGTTGGTGAGAACGAAATAGAATGAGGGGTGTGCCACTGACTTGGTTTTTTTGGCTTTTTGGTTTTTTAGCTTTTTCATGTGAGAGCTCGAAATACGCATTGGTTTTTTATGATTTTTTTATGTGATGTATTGTGAAGGGATGACTTGTCTCAAAAAATGTAATAAATTGACTTTTGATTTTTTGAGTTAATGGAACAAGGCCTGAATATTCGGTGAAACACAGATTTTACTTTCCTCGGTTCAATAACAAAATTAATCCAACATCTCTCTCTTTTTTCGTACAGTTTTTGCAGCATCACCAGGCTTAACAGCTAGCCCTTTGGATTGTGAGAAAGGAGAGGCAATGAAAAATATGATTTCTACACTCTTTATATCCGTTTTCCACCAAATTACTCAATCATATGCAAGAATTTCTTGTGAAAACTTTATACCAGCCCAAAAGCTTAAGGTATTAGGTGGAAAGATCTTGACATTATATTAAGGGGTTGTTCCGAAAACTGACCTATTTCCAAAACTGACATAAAAATTAGTTTATTGTATTTTACGAGACAAGTTATTCTCGTATGATAAATCAACTCAAAAAGGTACCTTAAGTCGGTTTATGGAAGAAGGCCTAGGTGCTCATACATTCCATTTCCAAGCAATGCAGGGTTGAATTCCTTAACAATTATAATCCTTTCTTTTCTTTTTCTTATGAAATACGTCAATCCAAAAGGGCTGTAAACGCAGACTACAAAACAGAAAACTAAGGCCCCATTCCACTAGCTCAAAAAGCCAAAAGCCAGCTTATTACGTTTTTTGAGACAGATCATCCCTCACATAAAAAATCACAAAAAGCCTCGAATTCTCACATAAAAAAAACAAAAAAACCAAATTAGAGGCACGCCTGAAGAAACCAAGCAGAACTAGGTACGTCACACTTACCATTAAAACCTGATCAATGTAAGGCCGTATTCTGGCCTCGACCTGTGACGTATCCCCACTGGAAACAAGCTGCTGAACCGTGAGTGCTTCTTCTTCCGCCTACCAAATTAGCAACAACAAAACTGCTTTCAGAAATCAAAAATTCAAAAGAATCAAATCAAAACCATGTCAATGCAAATCAAATTTGGCCAAAGAACCTGCAACATCCGCGCCAATTCAACATTTTGCTCCACTGATTTGTCTTCTTCTTTAACTTCATCGGTAATCGATACCAGCCGAAGTCGATCGGAAATTGAGGCAAGATCGGAGTCGTCCGATACGAGCCGATCGTCGTCACTTCCAAAAATCTAAACAAGAATTTGATCAGATTAGTCACTTTTAAAATACGTACTGTATGGGAAAAAGGACTAACATTTAGAGAGAGAGAGAGAGAGGATACCTTTTGTTCGTCGGGAGGAATTGAAGTGAGAGAGAAGACTTGGAATTTGAAGACCTGGAAATGGAAATGAGAAAGGCGTTAGAGAGAGAATAGGGCAGTGGAAAGGAGGGGATTGGAGAGAGAGAGAGAGAGAGACATCGAGGCCGTCGTCGGTGTCATAGTCGACGTCGAAGTCGGAGTCGTGGAAGCGGACTAGGAATTTCCGAGCCACCATTTTTCACCGTTTTCGTCGTCTGAAGTCTTTAAGTCTGGAGGAGGAGGAGGAGGAGAGCGCTTTCCGTTCCTTTCCTCTCATTTACAAGAATATTTTCGGTGCCGCGGGATTGCTGATGTGGTATTCACTCGCACATTCGGCTTCCAAAAAATACAACGAATGGTCCGGATTAAAATACACTTTTCTTTTTTTAAATTCATCATGCATTTTCAATCTGGGTGGTCCGTTGCATTTTTATACGACTGAATATACGCATGCAGACACCATGTGGTACTCGCTCGGCATTAAATTTTATTTTTTTTTCATTTCCTTTACTTTACTTTACAGTCTGGTGCAACTTTTGCCAAGCAAGAGAGACCACCCAATACCAAGGTTTGTATTTGGACACAAACGATAACTATATTATATAGACTGTTTAAAACATATTTCAAATTCGAGCCTTTATTAATGATGGTTATATTATTGTATACTCTATAAAGTCTATTTTTTTTTCAATACAGGGCAAACTATCAAATGACGCAATTGAAGTATCTGGGAACGGGATCGGAATTTGTTGTCCAAGTTCGTGCGTACAAATACGGGAAAGGAGAGCCAATACATTGTTTGTTTAACATTACTGCTCTTAAAGATGTGTCAGATATCATAGAAGACAGAAAAGAAATGGTTGTAGCTTTACCTTTTCCAACTTTAGCCACTAAAGCTCACATTGAAGAATGCTGCATCTTTTTTATAGTCGTAGGACCTTAACTACTCTACTACTGATGGTCTGCGTCATTACAAAATATTAGAACTGAACTTCATGCCGTAAAAAATAGACGATAATGAAGATTCATGGCAATTGATCTGGTATGTTGAACCACAACATACTAGATCAATAAGATAATCAATCAGAATCCTGAATCTTGTATATGTATTTTTGTGAACAAGTCTTACTCTTCTTGTAGATATCATGCATGTTTTGAGAGAATGCATTTGGCAATCGATTGCAAATATTGAATTAAACATTTTGGCCTAATGCTGTGATGATACAAGAAATGAATGCCAATTACTCTTTCAAGTGAAACTATTTAAGCGTGCAATGGGAATAGAAGAAGTTTCACATACTTCTTGCTTAGATCTTTATGAATGCGGAAAAAAGGCACTAGCAAGTACAGAAGCACTGATGAGGTCACTATCCAAATGGCCTCGTTAGGCGACTGCGTTCTCGCTTGTCAACCATTGACAGCGTTATAATTAGATTATTGCAGGATCAAGCTAAATTGGATCAATCTCCTGTCCTTGAGAAAGCTGACGCTGAGCAGCATGCAGATTACTAACGATGTGTTGTTCAAACGTATTATTAGAGGACACCCCTTGGCCTTGGTTGAGGACCTCTGTCCGAAGTTCTGCAAAGGACTGGACAAAATCGACGTAACGGATCCAAATCTCAAGTCCCTGACACTGAACTTTACTGATGTTAATTGGGTGTCCATTAGGTCTCTAACTCTTCAATCTGATGAATTTAGTGGCGACTCAATTTGTGTAATTAATACTGTGACTTCGCCGCAATTTCGACAAAGAAAATAAATTAAAGAATTTGTACATAATTGACTATCAGTTGCAAAGTCTAACTGATGAATTTCCAATGCTTGAGAGTTTTGGTGATAGACACAGACTTGGTAAGAATAGTCAAAATGTAAAAAGATTTTTCGGGTTTACATGCTGAGGAATAGTTGAGGCAAAGGTTTTTCCTTTAATATGAAGTCATTCAGAAATCTGGAGGTATAATGCTCACTCTTTGTTGCCCAGGATAATTTGACATTACCTGATGTTATACCCAGTATACACCATCGACCTTATTGTTGATTGAAGAATTGGCCAAGTACAAGGTTTTAACTCTTGTTTGTCATCACAGTAGGTTCATGTCGAAATTATCTCGTTCTGTTTTCATTTCTGTCTTTAGTTGTTTTCACAAAACTGTTTTACGGAAAGAAACGCCTAGGAAACATTTTCCGAAAACATCTAGAAATAGAAATCAATACTCAGATCTAGAATTTTAAATTTTTTGCTAGCCATTTATCTTTCCAAGATAATTTCAGAGAATGTTATCTCGGACGCTTGTACTCTCCTTTCCTGAACCCAACTTTCGTAAAACACGAGAAAGACTATTCTCCAATTACCAAAACCTGTTCTTTCATTGCAGAGAAATCCTCATTCTAATCCTATCGCAGTTACGGCTCTCAAGTTTTTGAGGCGGTAGAATGTCTGCCATTTAACTCATTGCCTCATTAATGAGTATTCGTAAAACCTTTAGCTTTCTTGTTAAAAGAATGTTTTACTAAGAAGTATTCTGAATTCATTTATGATAGCATTTACCGGTAAGCATGTTTGTACATAATTTCAGTCCCAACCTACTATTTGATAACGAGTTTAGGCAATCAAGATGAAAAGACATAAACTATGCAGAGCATCCACGTTAGAGAACACATACCCTAAGAGCCTGCAATCTTCAAAACTCCTGCATACATCCTTTTTACATCAGACACCTGATAATCTCTAACGTCAAAGTTTACTTAAACCTCGCCCAAAAGTTACACTGTCTACAGCAAAATATAGATAATACTATTCAGAACGTGCCATTATTTTTGGTGTATAGTATCTTTAAAATTAAGTAATCTTTAATAATACCCTTTCTGCTTAATCTAATAACGGTTACTTCCTAAAATTGTAGCACCATGAGTTCCAGTTTCGAAGATCAGATGGCTTATTCTTACCCTCACTTTGGGCGTAGTCTTCGTATACGACATTCAAAAATCATATTTGAGCCAGGAGCTGACTACTACTTGATTGATTCAAATTATAAACTCATCAAAGTTGCCTACTGTTTGGTTCATACTTGTAATAATTTCAAGTATGTTGCTGATGCTACTTTTGTGAAGAAGTACTGCTCGTTGTTTGATGTTGGTCATGCCTTTGAATGGAACACATATGAGGATCTGAAAGCTTGGATGAAAATGATTGTAGCTCAGAGGCCCAAATTTATTGACCCATATTATCGCTCTTCGATTACACTTACTATTCCACAACACTGCGTCAAAGAGCTGGTATGTTTTAGATTTTAGAATTGCTGACTTTGAGATTGATATTTAACTCTCTTCATAGAAACCCAAAAACCTTAACGAAGTTAATTTCCTCCAGCATACCATCTGTCCTGGTTCACCTCTAACACTGCTGACATTCATGAAAACATGACAGTGGTAAGAATTGAATTGTGTATTTCATTTTTAAATGTTAATTACAGCAATGCATAACCCTTGATTTTGAAATCTAAATATTTCATAATATGAAGATAATACCGCGTTGCTTCCGGTCATACTTATTTGCACCAAAAGAGGAAGTTGCAATTGTTAATAGTGGGAGTTGTCGTTTGTACGTCAAGATGGAAATGGTGTTTTAACACAAGGTTGGCATGAAGTTGCTGATGCACATGCTGTGAGAGTTGGCTACTGCTTGCTCTTTGCTGCTATTGGCGATCTTCAGTTTGATCTATTTATCTTCGATCAAGAGGGATGTGAAATGAATTATGATTGGACAAACAACCTTACCTATTCAACAATTAAATGCTCCAACTGGTTAGGATGCAGAAATAGCAATGTCCAATGCAAATGGATGTAAGAGTAATCCACATAGTTTAACATTATTGTTGCATATTACCTATCTGGAAAATGTACTGATATTGTTTTCATTTCTACCCAAGCGTCAAAGGTAATATTGCAACTGGAATGACTTATATGTAATCAATTGATTCCGTCTTAATGTTTTTTTTATAGGACTAAATTGTACATATAGCCTATTCATATGATGCTATGTACAAGCATTAAGGGAATTAAGCTTGCTAATTGCAGATTCCTAATATTCCATGTGATTCAGCGAAAACCTTAGAAGCACACAGAGTCCTTGTCAAGGAATCTGCAACTGAGGCATAAAGAGAGAGGTGAGAAAGTTCAATCAAATGGGTCTGTGACCCCCCAAAAAAGAGACAGTTCGAATGAATTGCTTTGCTTTGTGAGGGAGAGAGTGTGCAAACGAAAACCACTGTACATATTTGGGACACTTATCAAAACACTTATATCATCGCACTCTGCACTTTCAGCACCAGCATTGATCAAAACATGCGGCTCTGGGTTCATTCCTTGCCTCGGTTTCTCCATCCTCTCCAGCTTCTGTCATCTCAGCTAATTTCCTCATAGCATCATAGACTCCATGTGGCTTATAATAGATGAGTTTGGAAAAAACTTAGCATACTATTTTTTAGCATGCTAAAATCTTACTTCGGTTCGTTTGTAAGCTTATCACTGGCTCCATGCTTCGGGCACATGTAGAAACCGGCTTTGGACATATGGCCGCATCAAGCCCAAATTATTATTTTTATTTTTGGGGCCCATTTTTTAATGCATTTATATTATTTTCGTATAACTAAAATTAGAAGGCAAATATATATCAAACAAAAACATGGGGCCTATTTTAGTGGGAGTCCAAAACAAGGCCCTAAATTGGTGATGAAAATGTAGGGTGAGTTTCCTGTTTGCTAAAAGCTTAAGCACCTCCAACACTCTCATTTGCTAAGGTAAAAAAAGTATGTGAGAGAAAATTGGCTTATATCAACTAGTTTTTAGCTAATGAGAAACAAAAGTGATTTTAGCAACCAAGTTAAACTCAACTTTTATGGAAAAACTCATTTTATCAAATGAGAAACAATGCTGTAGTTTACAAAGTTTGTGGATTAAATTTTATACTAAACAATAGTATATTTGTCATAATTTGTATAAGGAATTAACACCCATGCTTTAATGATGTTTTATTGAAAGAAACAAGAAAGTCATGGGTGAATGAATGCATAAACTATTCAAAAGTTATTGTTGACTATACATCGGCGAAAAACTAATTTTGAACTTAAAATTGGTGAAATCTTATCTTCGATCAATTATATTGCAATAAAAGCATGAATGAATAAGCTATGATACCTGGTAAGATAAAGTGACTAAACTTTTATCGGGACAACTTGATTATTAATCATTCTGCAAAAAATGCAAGAAAAGTGGTATTTAAGTAGTAAATTTTAAATTAATAGAATGAATATCCATTTTTTTTGTTATCATGGTGTTGAATACTTGTGTTATTTTTTTAAGTTAAATACCTCAGTACTTTATTTAAAGTGTTTTTGATTTGTAAATTCCCATTTAAAAAATGAAAAACTCAGACCGGTGGACACAAATTCATGGAGTATTTTTGTTCTCTGGAAAGTCTTCGGGCACAAGTTCAGGCTTTGGCAGGACCAAATCGTGATTAGGAACTTAACACAGGGATGTTTCAGTAAATTAACACCACGGCATACCATCAAAAACCCTAGAATTTCTACAAAGTCACGTTGGCTATAAATTGCGTCTCACGCTCGCAAAACCTACTTCCTCACTCTCTCTCTTCCGTTCTCTCTCTCTCTGCCTCACTCAAGCATCACTCTGAGCCGGCTAGGGTTCTCACCGCCTCTTTCACGAGGCATCTTCTTGCGAGGTATATCGCTTTCTCAAGTCGTCTTCAATTACCAGTCGTATCTTTGTTCGAACAAGCTGTTTTCTGTGTTGAATTGTGTGATGCTTTATTGGAGTCAATTTGTTCTGTTTGTTTTTGTTTTTGATCTGATCTGTTTCTTAGATTGGTAGATCTGTTTCTTTTCTCCTTTTGATTTTGAATTGGGATACAGTTATACAGATGAGTTGAGATGAAATTTGATGCTATGAACATGTGTAGTTGGTTTGATTTTGTTGTTTTAGAGATGCTTCAGATCTCATCTATGTATATCATATGTACTGGTTGAATGCTAGGAAATCTGTAGATAGTTTCGTAGTTAAACGTTTGAAATAGATAAAACCTTGGGGAATTCGGAAAATAAACAAGGAAATTGAAATCCTGTTTTAGATTATTATTCACTTCCCAGATTATGCCTTCGGTAATTCGTTTTTCAAAATGTTTAGTTATCTGCTGTAAACTCTCTTGTATCAAATCATCTATAGCTCATGAATAGTATCTGCTGCGGTGAAGGTTTTTAATTTGTATTTTTCTGCATAGCCTCTACTATAAATTGTCTCTGTTGCGGTGAAGGTGTTTTATCCATATTTTTCTGCATAGGTCTTCTACTATAAATTATCAGTTGACTGTACTGTATTTCAACCATAGCAGAAATGAGTAATACGTTTGTTGCATAGGTTTATGTGTTTTCCAATTGATTTTTGATAGGTGATCCAATCCTGTTATTGGGATTGCTACGAGTTTTCTTAAAGTTAGACATACATGCCAGTTCAATGTACCAATCATATTAGCTTACTATTGAAATGGAAGATAACTTTTCCTATTAGCGTGTTTTCCCTTTCAAGCTGCCTAATTCTTATGTTTAGTTGATTTTCCCTCTGCGTCGGTTTAAAATAAACCATATTTTATTTCTTGGTGGGCGTCTCTAGATATTTGTTGTGTTGTTTTGCTCGGTAATTGAAAAGAATTGTTGCAGTGATCCTGTATTTGATTTGTCTACTGAAAACTTTAGCATTTTCTCTGCCCATTATTCCAATCTCTCAGTTATCCATGTATATTCTGAACCTGTTACTGGTTATCTTTAGACATTTCATTTTATGCCTCAATTGTTTAAGTGGGGAGGTGGAAAAGATGTGGTTTAGTAACTGTAATATGAATCTCAAATGTTGCTTTATGACATTCAAATTGGCTGTTGTATCTTACCCTTTCTATGCTTGCTCTTGCAGCTTGACTTTTGTGGTTGAAAATGGGCAAGGAAAAGGTTCACATTAACATTGTTGTCATTGGCCATGTCGACTCTGGCAAGTCAACCACGACTGGGCATCTCATTTACAAGCTTGGAGGAATTGACAAGCGTGTGATTGAGAGGTTCGAGAAGGAAGCTGCTGAAATGAACAAGAGGTCATTCAAGTACGCATGGGTGTTGGACAAGCTCAAGGCTGAGCGTGAACGTGGTATCACCATTGATATTGCTCTTTGGAAATTTGAGACCACCAAGTACTACTGCACAGTCATTGATGCTCCTGGTCATCGTGACTTTATCAAGAACATGATTACTGGAACTTCACAGGCTGACTGTGCTGTTCTCATCATCGATTCCACCACTGGTGGTTTTGAAGCTGGTATCTCTAAGGATGGCCAGACCCGTGAGCATGCTCTCCTTGCTTTCACCCTTGGTGTGAAGCAAATGATTTGCTGTTGTAACAAGGTCAGTGTTAATAACATATTTTTGGCCTTCAGTTTATTGGGTCTGTGTTGCCAACGATTACTAATTGTATTACAATTGTCGCAACCTGCTCTTTGATGGGGAACCCCAATCTTGCCACTGCAATTGCAGGCCCTTGTTTTCAAGGGTATATCCTTATATAGTGAAAGGTAGATTGAGAGGGGCGACCCTTGCAAAGAGATTCCTGGTTGAAATTTCTCTCTCGGGATTGTAGTTCAATTGGTTAGAGCACCGCCTTTTAAAGGTGGAAGCTGCGGGTTCAAGCCCCGCCAGTCCCGATGTATGCAATAAAAGTTGGTTAAGTTTTCTTTGATGCCATATTCCTGCACATGTGCTTGCAACAGTCTTTCATCTTACTGTTGATTGATGTGAATTGTGGTTTCTTACCTACAGATGGATGCCACCACTCCCAAGTACTCAAAAGCAAGGTATGATGAAATCGTGAAGGAAGTATCTTCTTACCTGAAGAAGGTGGGCTACAACCCTGACAAAATCCCCTTTGTCCCAATCTCTGGGTTTGAGGGTGACAACATGATTGAGAGGTCAAGCAACCTCGACTGGTACAAGGGCCCCACCCTCCTTGATGCCCTTGACATGATCTCAGAGCCCAAGAGGCCAACAGACAAGCCCCTCCGCCTTCCCCTTCAGGACGTCTACAAGATCGGTGGCATTGGAACTGTACCGGTCGGGCGAGTTGAGACTGGCATTGTCAAGCCAGGAATGGTCGTCACCTTTGGGCCCACAGGGTTGACCACTGAAGTCAAGTCCGTGGAAATGCACCATGAAGCTTTGCAGGAGGCCTTACCTGGTGACAATGTAGGGTTCAATGTGAAGAATGTTGCCGTGAAGGATCTCAAGCGTGGGTTTGTTGCATCAAACTCTAAGGATGATCCAGCAAGAGAGGCCGCAAATTTCACATCTCAGGTAATTATCCCTGTTCATTGTGGGCTAATAGGGAGTTGTGCATTTCAACTGTCTAAACTAATGCCTAATAGAGATTAAGCTCTAGAAAATGATAACCTTCATATAATGTAAATGCTAAGAAACATGTAATGTCTATCAGTGGACACAGTTTAGAATGAACGGTGTCTTTGGATTTGGATAAACACTGATTGATGAAGGAGTTTACTGTTGTTTATCCATATAGGAGTCTATTTTAATTTTCATCTTCTTGTTGTGTTTAAGGAGATATACATGGCATTGATGGCTCCCTTTTGGTGTTAAGGTCCAAATGTTCGTTACCAACAAATGACATAAAAATACTGGAATGGCTGGCACAAGTAGAAACGTTGTGATAGTACTCGAATACAATTTCTAAGATATGTCTATTTTCTTGTTTTAGGTTATTATCATGAATCATCCAGGTCAAATTGGAAATGGGTATGCCCCGGTTCTTGACTGCCACACCTGCCACATCGCTGTCAAGTTTGCTGAGATCTTGACCAAGATTGATCGACGATCTGGCAAGGAGATTGAGAAGGAACCCAAGTTTTTGAAGAATGGTGATGCCGGTATGGTGAAGATGATTCCGACCAAGCCTATGGTTGTGGAGACATTCTCCGAGTACCCACCTTTGGGAAGGTTTGCTGTTAGGGACATGCGCCAGACAGTTGCTGTTGGAGTTATCAAGAGTGTGGAGAAGAAGGATCCATCGGGTGCTAAGGTCACAAAGTCTGCTGCCAAGAAGAAGTGAAAGATGGAGTATGGTTGGAGTTCGGTCAATTTCTATCATAAAAAAGACCTGGTTTTTGCTGTTTCTATTCGAAGTTGTTTAGTTGATCTAGTTTGTTTCGTTCTTCGTGACAGTTTTTTGTCATCGCTTCCTGGTGGTTGCTCCTGTAATTGGGTGCTGGACCGGCGGTGGCGACAATGAAGTTTATGCTTGGAAGTCTTAAGTTTTGTATTTGGTTTTATTTTTTGCGAGGAGTTAAAACGACAATTTCTATTCATTGAGGATTTTGCTTTTGTTTGTCCTTGTCATGCTATATTGTTGGTTGTTGATTTGGGCAGGTTTCTGCTTTGTGCTAGTATGGATAAAAAGATGAAGCTATTGAGCTTTACAACGTGCTCTGGAATCGGTACAAACTACTACCAACATTTGTTGGATCGGACATTTGATGCCACCCTCTCCAAATAGCAACATAAGATTGGAACCACATCCTCGAGTTTCCTTCGAGTCAAACTGTGAAATAACAGGCCAGAACTGGCGTCCGTTCCCCGGTTCACCCAATATTTGCCGGCCAGAACTGGCGTCTGTTCCCCGGTTCACCCAATATTCGCCTTCCGGTAACGTAAGCATTTGAGATTCCAAAACAAGTTTGTTCAGACTTCAACATGATTACCAGAACCTTAGAAAGGAACTTTTATCTCTGAGCAAACTGATGGGCCTAATTCCTTGTGTCTCGGTTATCCTTGGCACCTCTTTTTGGGGAATCAAAGACAAAGAGGCATGATATGCCTTTCAGAACGTATTGAATCTACGTTGTTCCGAAACATAATGAAATATTCCCTTGTCTGCTCCTTCATCCACAAGATCCAATGCTATGCTGTCTCAAACGCGGATTCGTTCCAGTACGAGGAATGGGAATGGGTAAGTTGCATGGAGGTGGATTGGGGCCGGATACTATCCTCCATTTCCGCTCCAAATGGGGAACGGGATCCTTGCGGGAATTCGGGGATTTGAACTTTAAAAAAAAAAAAAAATCAGATTGTTACAAGCATAAACATCAAAGTACCAATGTCAAGTACAAACTAACATACACAAGGGGCAAATAATGATGAAAACAATAGCATAATTTCACAATAAACACTCGTGAGAATCCTTCATACCATAAGGCCACCAAATATTTTTCAACACCACCACATTTCAAGACAAGCTATGCAACTCTGCAGTGAGACCCCTGTAGTCTGTTGTGTGCGGCGCAATTGCACTGAGAGATGAACAAATGATACTGAGATCAGTTAATCCCAACACAATTACAGTGAGACCCCTATATGTTTGGAGAGAATATATTGAGACCCCAGAATTTCATAAGTCATGAATAGACCCCCAAGTATCGGGGATGGGGCGGTGCGGGACGGGGATGGACTGCGGAACAGATTCGGGGCGAGGATATGCCTGTCGCCGCCTTCTACCCGTTACCCAAAAATTTTCAATAAAAATCTCCATATCCTATCCAATTCTCAAATAGATCTCCAAATCACCGATCCGTTTGGATTCATTGGTCTTTAAGTGCTGATGTGGGCTGCATAACTAATAAAAATATACCTTTGCTTTCTACGGAATTTTTTGGGTGCTTTTCTTATTTCATGGAAAACTATGAAACAATGTCTCAATGCTCGCTCTATTTTTGAAGATGAATGACGCGTTATATTTTTGACATATGCTAAAATTGTTTGGCTCTGTCGGCGTTTTTTTTTTTTTTTTTGTTAATTATCGAAAATGAGTGTTTTCCTTGACCCTCCCACGTCTCTTTATCGCGATACTAAGAGTGGCAATCAAATTACAATGTCATCTTCTACGAGAGTATGAAGAATATCAAGATCGATTGTTATAACGTTTGCTGATCAACAAGCAGGCAATATTGGAAGAGGGCATCCTGTAGTGCGGTGCTGCACTACAGGGTTATAGTGCGGTATCCGAGCCGTTGATTGCACAATCAACTGCTCGGATTTTATCTTGGCACTGTATGATCCGAACCGTTAATTGCCGAGATGAAATCTTTACTAGAACTCATACGGTTGCTCATTTTCGCTTTTCACTCAAACTCACAATGCTCTATGCACTTTTGTTCTCGATTTGTTATTACTAGGAGACTAGGAGTACCATTTATTAGTGCAGTATTTCTTCCTCCACTCCAACGGTTATCAAAATCTTATAAAATAAGTAATTCTTGCAGATTACTAACGGGTAAATTATCAATAATCAACATTAGTATATTCCTAAGAATCATGCATGAAATGTTTTGTTAATTAGTTGTCCAACGGTTTGTTAATCCTTCCATCTATCCACTGGTCAAATTTCAAACCACGATCGAATCTGTCCATCAAACAAATTTTTTTTTCCTTCATAAAATCTGGTATCCGAGCCAACTTACGTGCACTTCGCGACTAATCCCGCCATGTCTATCAAACAAGTTCTTAACATATCATTCACAATTTTTCAACATTGTGAATGATATTTTTATAGGCACACTTTAAAAGGGACCCGGGGGGCGTGCTGTCCCTCAAGGGACAGCATGCATGCTGATCGCATCCGAGCCGTCCATGGTTGGCGATCAACGGCCCATATCAATTCGGTAATGGACGGTGCATATCTGTTTAGATCCAAACAGATCTGAGCCATTGATCGCCGAGCATGGACGACTCTGATGGGGTCAGCATGCATGCTGCCCCTCCCCCAATCCCTTTAAAAGCATATGAACATTACTCAGTTTATGTCGACTTGCACCCAATTCACTTCAAAGATCAAAATCTTTAATTTTGTATAGTACTTCAAAAATAAAACGAATATCTTCTCACTTTCTTTATTTGATTTCCTACGAACCACATTAGGATAGTTCTAACATTAAAATAATCAAGTATATTTATCTGTCATTTATGAAATGAATATGTTTTTACCATGCAAAAATTAAGATTGACTGAATAGCGATACTCATATGATTAGAACATGTGTACCACAACCAAAAGAATAGACAAATGAATTTTTAAAGATAATTTATTTAATATGATCCATCCGCTATCTTAATTTTTGTATATTTGATTTCTCCAATCGTCTCTAATAAGAAAGATCATAATTCAACTAAACGATAATGGTCCAATGAGTGTGCGTAAACTCACATGGACAACTCACTTTTTTAAAAACAACACGACAATGTAACATGCTTCGAAAATATACTCCGAAAATTATCTCGATAGTGAAATCCGTGGTTCAAATTCACATAAATAATTTTATTTGAACTATGGATTTCACTTTCAAAGTAAATTTCGAAACACCTTTTCGGGGTAGCATTTCGAAAACAAGAATCATATTATGTGTAATTATACGTACGTGGGGTCAATTTTAAACAAAAGGCACTAAAAATTTGAGAAGGTCGGGAGAATTTTTTTTTATGCCGAGTGGGCACCACGTGATGTCCGTACACGCACATCCAACCGTCGGCATAGATCTATCCCTTTGTCTCCCCTCTTTCTCTCTCCAAATCTGGCTTTTGAACGATTGAGATGTGCGCTCGGCCACCACCCGCTCGGCACTAGAAAAACTCCTCAAAATGCAGAAAACCGGTGAGCTCGTTAACAGAGAAAGTAACCATATAAACAAGCACGAACCGTCTCTCTCTCTCTCTCCTCCCAAACAACCGTAAAAATCCAACAACAAGTCTCGAGCACCTCTGACTTTCGCAGCCGTGATGCCGAAACCCTAATTTGCCCCAATTGGGACGATGGTGGTGAGGTATCGAGCCGATGATCTTTCCCTATCCCTCTTCTTGAACCCTAATTCGTTTCTAAATGGAACCGAAACTGTTAACGACAACGAACAAGGACAAGTCCATCGCTGTAGCCGTACAGAAGAATTCTCAAAAAGAGGAGGAGATTGAGAAGGTTGTTCAGTGGGAGGATTTCGAGCAAGAGCTTGCGCGTCTCGTTAGTCTCTCGTCTGCTCTCAACGAAGCCAAAGAGAAGAAGCTGTTGATTCAACAGAAACTCGATAGTTTCATTCAGGTAGGGTTTTGTTGGTGGAAATATTTGTCATTTCATTGATTTCTGTTGACATAAGTTTATGCTTCATTTGAATAGATGTGGGAGTAAAGGGTTTGGATGCGTAATTTTGACTCTATGAAGTTCTCGTTAATGCCGGATACGGAAAAAAATGCGTAATTTTAACAGCTATGGAAACTAGATTGGAAGATAGATTAGTGGTAGGGGTTTATTGGTTGAATTTTTTTTTTTCCCATTTCATTGATTTCTATCAGTATAAATTTAAGCTCCACTTGAATAGATGTGGGTTTCAATTCACAGGATTTTATGCCGGACATACTACGAAGTTACTGTTGATGCCAAAAAGAACAAAAAAATGTGTAGCTTTAAGAAAACTGTGGGTGATTTAGTTATAGGGGCATGTGAAACTAGGGTGAAAGATTTTTTTTTAAAGTATGATTGATTGGTGATGTCGAACGATTCAAACCCCTCTATTTGTTATCCACATCTATCCAAATGGAGCGTTTTAGGTGAGGTGTGAAATGCACATGTGATCTAATTCTCATTGAATAGTAATGTTAGACCCTCCATTTCAAATCTACATCTATCCAAACGGAGTCTCTTAGGTCAGTTTTAAATTGATTCATTGATTGCAAGATAATAGTCTGACGTGCTTTCTGATTGGTTTCTCTCTTTCTCCTTCTCTGTTTTGTTTCATGTACTTAAACTGCTTAAAACACAAGCCTTACTCTTCGTTTTTACTAGATTTTCCTACTGCTCCTCAGATTTAAGAAATAATTAATAGATGAATGAATATGAAGCGGTTCTCTATTTCATTAGCTAAATGTTTTTGTTTACTTGTTTTCCGCGGTTTGCATTCATGGGTTTTTTAAATTTATAGCCCGCTTAATAGCGGGCGGCTACATGGTGGGCAGGTTGAAGCAGAGTCATTAAGTCGGTCAAATCAGCTGGATGAGATGCGCGAGAAATTGGAGTTTCGGAAATTGGTGATGGGAAACGCGTCAATGCATGCAAAGGCCGTAGAAGGGAATGTCAAAAGGGAAGAGGAGCGACTTAGCAATGAAATTAGATCGCTTTTGGTTGCTGGGACAGCTCTTTCTGGTGCTAGTAAGCGTCTGCAGGTAACCTTACATATCTATGTGTCACAGCCTCAGAATGTTGGATATTTGGTAGTCCACAAAAAACACCTAACTTGTTCTTATTGGTTATGTTGCACTCAACAGTACAGATGTTGGCTCATACGAAGTTTTGAGGGATTGCAATTGTGTACTTATTCAACAACATAGTCTTTTCTTTATTGCGGAATGATTGTTTTTTTCTCTTCAATTATTGACTCCGGCTGAAATTGGATCTCATCAAACTCCTAAGAAATGCTACTGTAATTTTTCCTTATAAAAATTGTAGTTGCTAGTAAATGATAGTTTTAACTATTTGGAGGCTTATATTAGCATGATGAAGTTTGGAAGAATGCTCTATTTCTCTCATTAGTGGAGAGGCAAACTGTTGAGGTGGAACGTGACATTTTTTACCCATGACAGCGCTGGTAATGATGTTCACAGACTGGGAGGGCTTTGATACAATGCTGGAAGCACTAAGAACATATACTTGTGTTAATCAATATAGCAGAGAGATAAGATTGAATGACCTTATATTTTCCCTATCTCTCTCTTTTTTTTTTTTTGGTAAAGATGATTTTATTACTAGAAAGAGACGAGCAAAGGGACATACCCTTTGAAAATACAGAGAACTAGGCAGAGATATAGAAAAAAAACCTAACTACAACAGAAACAGACCTATACATCATTTAACTACAGCATTTTCTCCGAGATGTTCCAGGCTTTGCACAGGCCTTTATTACATGACTCGTAAGTCCTACCTACTTTATTCCAAGAATACCCTATCCCATACATCCTTGATGATCTGTTCAGAAGCGCCATCTGGGTTAGGATGCTTATTGCCAAAAATACACTCATGTCTTGCCTCATGGTTAACTTGTATAAAGATGAGGGGAAACCATTCTTCTTCAGATGATGAACTCCCCAATTCATCTCTTGCTCTGAGTCAGTTGGTCTTCCAAGAATGCCAAATTTCTGTTACGATTTTGTCCCAGATGGAAGCAGAAAAGGTACACTCAAAGAAGAGGTGCCTGTGTGATTCGTCCACTCTATGACGCGGCAGAGAAAGGTGGACCACCAACAAAACCCTAGGGAAGGTTTCTATCCTTTGTAGAGAGCCTACCCCAGGTCCGCAGCACACAAGCCACATCATTGAAGCCTATCTAGGAATCCCTTGCTTAAACGAAACATTGGAAGCCCGTTGCACTTTAGGTAAAGAGTTCCTCAGAACCTCCCAAGCAGTTTTGACAGAGAACATGCTGTTATGGGCAGGAAACCAAATCACAGAATCTTCTACAGAAGAGTTAGGCCTCAGACTTTTGGGAGCCCTATTCCTTTGCCTAGGCCATTGCCTATCCCCTTCATGAATTATAGAGGAAACTTTGGCCAGAAGAGAGCTTTCTACATTTCTAAGTATGCTTTCATCAAACACCTTATATTGAGGGCCGGCATTATGCCAGTGATCAGAGGAAAGGATTATTCTTATTCCAACCACATGCTTTATTTGTGGCTGCAGCTTATCTCTGAGTTTGAATAATTTTCTGATAGTCGAAGATGAATCTTGAGGCAAGCTCATCTGCCGGAGACACTTCCTCTTAATAACATAAGAATGAATCCATCTGACCCACAAGGAGTCAAATTTTTTACTCCAGGCCCTCAAATGCCTTATCATTGTTGCTTTATTCCAGATTTTTAGAGGCTTGAAACCCAACCTACTTTCATCTTTTGCTGTACAAACCCATCCACACTTGATTTTAGCCCCATCGGCATCAACTGAACCCGAGACCATGGAAAAGCCCTGAGCAAATCCTGAATTTCCTTCTAAATCTTATAGGAAGGATAAAATGGAGCACCAATAAACTTGCATGCTCCATAGTACCGAGTTGATCAACTGAGTCCTACCCCCAAGAGACAAGAATTTAGTTGTCCAGCTTCTAATCCTTTGAATTATCTTGTCTTTGAGCTGCATACAATCAGTGTGGGAGAGTCTTGATGTTATGAGGTGAACCCCTAGGTATCTCACTGGTAGACTAGCTTGGGGAAGGGGAAGGGGAAGGGGAAGGATAGTCTGCAACTCCTCTTTGAGATCACTGTCCGCTCCAGAGTAGAACACTGCACTCTTCTGGAGGTTAGGTCTAAGACCAGAAAAGGAGAGCAGTCTTAACAGTAGTAAAAGTCACCTGGTCAGCCCCACATGAAACAAAGAGGTCATCAGCAAAAGCTATATGGTGGATCTGCAAAGCTTTACATTTGGTGCAAAAAGTAAATTGGTTCCCTGTGGCTCTGTTATGCAGTATGGAGTACAATCCTTCCATCACTATCAGAAAGGGGTAAGGTGAAATCGGATCCCCTTTTCTTAAGACCCTCTTCCCCTTGGGAAAACCCTCAAGGTCCCCTTTGATTGCGACTAAAAACCTAGCATTAGAGAGAGAATACATTATCCATTCGGTGAACTGGACTGGAAAGTGCATAGCATCCATTTCTCGGACAAGAATTCCCATGACACTGTGTCATATGCTTTCATAAGATCAAATTGGATAGCACACTTTGGAGGCCTCATGTCTCTATGTAGTTTCTAACTAGCTCCCGCTTGAGAAGAATATTTTCTGATATGGTTCTGGCTTTTACAAAGGCTGACTGGCCATGGTTGATGATTAGGGGCAGTATTCCTTGCATTCTATTAGCTTATGGATTATATGAACGAGTATTTCCTTGACCCTTAGAGTCAGGGCGTTAAGTGACTGTCGAGGAACTTGTTAAGCCTCACTTTGTCTTTAGATATACTCTGCCCGATCAGTTGTATCCTCTTTCTATATTTTAGTGTACATCTTGTGCGTTTGCTTTTGTAATCAATGAATTGCTTCTGCGATGCCTTGGAAGAAAGGTAAATAGCATAGCAATCTTTTGGATGTTATTGTACCTATAAGAATTTTGTTACCTCCATATGTCATTCTTCTTCTTCAGGTATTGGGGGACAAACTTCTGCTTTTACCCATTTTTTTGCTGGAGATAAACTTGAGTATGAATACAATGCAGGAAGCAAATAGGTTACTTTCCGGAGAAAGGGGTTATTTGCCTCTCAGAAGCATTCAGAAGTTGCTGAGAGTGAGGCAACAATATATGATATCACAAGTTTCATTGCTCTATCCTGTGAAGGTTGTGATTGGGCATGCGCTCGAGCAAGAACTTGAATCTTTTACGAGCAGTTTTAGATTAGGTAAGAAAGATTTTGCTTGGAGTCCGTTATGATTTCTTGAAAGTGGTAGATAATGAGATTTTAGTTGTGCACATATAAATATATAGCAGCGGCCAAAAAATCTTAGTCACTTCTACGAGGTTAAGTAATCTATATGGGGTAATTTGTCACTCAAATAGATTGAGAATATGGTCTGGCCCTGTTTGAGATATTATAAATCTAACCGATGATTAGAGTGGAAGATCTATGTGAACAGATAATTGAGCCCTTGTTTTTTTTTTTGAACAGATAAGCCCTTGTTATCAGGCAGTATATATCAATTTTCATTGAGATGCAAGTGGCTGATGATAATTGTTTTTTATGATATTGACCCCTGTATTGTATGGAGCATTGCTATGTTGCTGTCATGTAAGTGACTGATAACATTCGTTGCTGTCATGTTAGTTGTGGTGGGCGATTATTTTGTGGATGTACATTTCAAATGTGGATCTGAGCTCTCTATTTCTTTCTTGTTCTTTTTCGTCTTCAATATGTGAAGCTTTTGGCCCACCCCACTGTGAATCCCTGAGTGCCCTGTTTCAGTGTTTCTCTTGTATGGATGCGTGACCTTGATAAGATTCCTATTTATGCTTGATGGGATATGCACGCACTAATATACAAGATGATGGTTTGACTTGCTTTTATTTTGTTTCTTGACTTGACTGCAGTTCATATAATTGTGCTGTCATGTAACCTCTCTCTCTCTCTCTCCAGGAAATTCTGTTGGATCAAAACCGGTCGATCAAGGTTCCTTGACTATTTTAGGTCTGGATCTCACTGTACTCCCTTTCAAGAAGATGAGTTTGTTCGCCGATAAGAAGGAGATTCAGAGATCTGCTACCGCATTGGGATATGTTACTCATGTGAGTTTTTTCTCTCTGCATGGCACGAAATTGCTAAGTAGCAAATTCTTGTTAAGGATGGATCTATACTACAGTATTCATTTTAGTTGTCAAATTGCATTTAAAAATCTGCTCTCAACTTGTTTTTTCCTATAACCATTTGCTTCAGGAAGAATTGTAATCAAGAAAACTGATTTATGGATGACATGTCTATCAGCACTCAATTACAGTTATTATTAATTTTATTTATTTGTTCATGAAAGACTTTAGTTCTTTCATTCTGTAATCTTTTTCTGGAGCAGTTTATGCATTATCGGCTTTTTACTGGCTTGATTAGCCAGCTACAGAATGACCTCAAACTTAATTTATTTTGCTTGTCATCTTCCAGGCTGTTTCCCTTATTGCTTCTTGCTTACAAGTACCTCTGCGTTACCCTCTGCGTTTGGGTGGTTCTCGATCATATATTCATGACTATGCACCTTCATCAGAGCCTACATCATCTGATTCGGTGTCCAATTCTCAACTTTACTCAGATTTGAAGGGTACAGAGTTTCCTCTCTTTTTAGATGGTCAAGAGACTACACGAGCAGCTTATGCTGTATTTTTGCTCAACAAGGTATGCTCTCTTCCAAGCGTTATTGTATGGTGAGCGGATAAAAACAACTAGATCACATCTTGCGGATTATTTGATCATCGATAGTGATATGAATTAGGTGAATGACTTCATGAGTAATTGTTGTACTTCTCCCTGAGAAACTTTGTGATATATACGGGGACAATATGGATACTCGCCCGTTGCGGCGCGAGTTCGCACACATGATGCCCAATGGCGTTAGTATGATAGCGTCGAGCTGTCCGTTGCTGCACACCTTATGTATTGAGAGTCGCCACTTGGTTTTAGGAAACCAAGAAACCGTAGCTAGACTCCGTGTCCGGGAGCCAAGGGTACGAAAAGGGGAAGGTGTTTGGCACCCCTCTTCGCCCAACCAAGTGGTTGGCCTCTAATTGTTTGACAAAAAACGTTTCTGTTTTATTCCATTGATTTTGCAAGTAATTGATTTTTAGCCATTAAACAGTGTGATAGGAAACAGTTAAAGGGGATTGGGGAAGGGAGCATGAAATGAATAAACTATGAACAATAAAGAAAACAGAAGCTTCTAGTACATAACCAATTGGCGGCTGACAGTACTTCTGTCGGACGACACTCACTAACTAGCGGCTGCCGCTTAAGGCCTATCGGTCGCTACATGCGTATACAACAATCTGGCCGCTACTCTTATTTATACTAGTAGAAAAAATAACAGAAGAACCGAAGCAAAAGAAAGTTTACCGAAATTGATCAGAAAAATAAAAGGGCTAGCCCATTGGGGCTATTTGATCATCCCACCTTGATCCCTCAGTGCTTTTGTATTTGCACTAAGAGTATGATTTCTTGCTGCTTTGAACGGATTAAAAGCTCAGAGCCTTAGTTATGAAATTCGAGACAGAAATCGGATGAATATGCGGAGTATTGGCTGTGAAACTAGAGGTTTTTGAGGGGGTTTTTGCTACTGAAAGGTGGAGCTACGAAACTAGGGTTTATGCCGTACTTGCTCAAGGTGTGTTGAAAGTGCAGACAAAGAGGTGTTTTATATAGGCTTGAGAACGAAACCAAAAAAATGAAATCTTCCCGTGAAATCTTCATGGCGGCGGCCGAATTAGGTCCAGGGCAAACCCTAGATGGTTGAAAGTGTGATTAGGGCCGGCTAGATCAGTAAGGAAAGTCTTTCCTGCAGTCTGCAAGGTGTGGTACGGAACCAGAGACTGTGTAGCGGCTGATAGTGTGTGTAGCGGCCGATGGTGTGAGTAGCGGCTGACAGTGACTGAGTGGCGGCCGCCACTCCTAGCCGGGGCTTGTTTTCTAATGTTCATTCCACACACTTCTAAGGGTTTGGAATTGGTTGGTATTCATCTAGTCCACGTGTCACGGAGTCTAAACAAGGGGCTCTATGCTGAGAACCCAAGCATATAAAGAAATCGTTTCATCATCGGGATTTCCCCAGGGCGAGGGCTTAAATGTTTGCAGAGCCAAATTAGGGTGTCTACATACAACTAGAGCAGAACGAAATAAATTACATCAATAATGAAACTTAGCGCGCCCCTTTGGAGTTATGTATTGATTTTATGAATAAATCAGATTTTTAATTAACCTTGCCTGGCAACTTCGGTTTTATATTTTTGTCCATGTTTTGTAGTGTGATCATAATACTCCCACATGATTTTGTCTCTCACTTACTGCCTAATCTTAAATGACTTTATCTTGTTTCTTACCCATTTGTTTCCCCTGATGTAGGACATAGAGCAGCTTTTGAATTTCATTGGCGTTAAGAGTTTAGGCCCACGCCATGTACTTGCTAATTTGAAAGAGCTTCTAAGGACAATCCTTTCTCCAGAATACAGAGATACGTGACCTGACTTCCAGTCCTGATTGTAAGTTTTGTTGTAAATGGATTATTTGTATTCTTACAGAGGTGCAAAATTTTAGTGAAGCACCTTGCATATACCCTTGTGATTTTACTACTTCATAGCAATGCAAAATATGCTTAGAAATCTTGTCCGGGAACATTTTGCGCTGCTCTAGTGGGCATGGTTGGAACTTATGCTTTACTTGATAAGTTAGTGGGAAGCATGAAGCGCTACTGGAATACGGATGGTGAGATTCTGGAAATTAGAGATTTGAAATGTTATTGTACTTGCAACTACCCTCTTCCCCAGCACTAGTCAACACGTAGATAAATATTCTGGGCTGAACAATTAGAAGATGAATAAATGGCCAGAGTGTGACCGTTTAATTTTTCTGGTGACAAATATGCTTCAGCAATGTTATATCAACTTGGTTTTTTGTATGGATGATAGACGCATTGCAAACTTACATAGTGAATGGCTCCGATCACTCAGTGAGTCTTAGTGTATCCGATGAGGTATGTTTATATGAGAGGATCCTTACGCTTTTAAATGCTGAAGTATGGTTGAGTTCGTCACATGCTCAGCATGTTGTATGAGGCTAGCAAGTTGCATTTAAACTTGGCTTGGCTGGTCTGTTGATGTTAAATTTTCGGTTCGGCCATTCTCGTTATATCTGTCAACATGTTCATCTGGGGAGGATAAAATTCTTCGCACTATCGTCTCGATACCACCGGTCATTAGAAGAAAGAATGGTAAGTTATCAGCTTTTTTCAGGAAGGGACAGAATGCAAGAATATAAGTATGTTGATCTTGAGGATTGTTTCCCCTGACAGCTTGGTTAGTGATTTATCCGTGGGGAGTGGAGACCGGAAACGGGGTGGGTGCAGGTGCACCCCTCGGCCGTCCGATTGTGTTTTGAACGGTCCGGATGTGTTTTAATTTTTTACCGTTAAAAATAACTCAAAATAAAATTAAAATTGCCGAATGCATCCAGACCGTCCAAAACATGGTCGGACGGCCGATGAGTGCATAACATGGTGCACAACACCCACCCCAAGTCCAGACCGGACCACTGTTGTATTTATTGTTGCAATGTTGGGTGGGTGCGACTTCTCACTGTTGAAAGCTAGACATTTGACATTCTAAAGATCCATTCACAAATGTTTAGGGACAAAAATATCGGGACGCAAATCCGTTCACAAATGTCCGTTCACAAATGTACGCGAGTGTGCGACAGGGATGTGCAATACAATTATCTCCGGTCTCTAAAATAGATTGGAACGTGCTGTCAAGAATGCCCGTGGACTTTTTTTTGGGCTCGCTTGTATGATTAATTTTTTTAATTTTTTAGAACTCGTTAAGAACATCGGTCATATCAAACATTATGTTGATCGAATATCAAGAAATGAACGATTGCAGAACCTTTATCTAGGTTCCGATTCCGTGTGTCGATTTTTTTTTATAAAAATAAATGTATTTCGAAATCGTAGCAATCGAAACTCATAATTGATATGCTTTTTGGCATGATTGATGTTGTCTATTAGGAGTAATCCAAATGAATTAATCGGTCATCAAAGTGGACTTGGAGTGGGTCAATGATTATTCCAAAAGGATCATCCAATCCTTTATTTTTTAATGACCCGAGAGGATTTCCTCATTCAAAATTGACTTTTTTAATTAAATTTTAACACTCAACAAAAGATACCCATATTTGCCCTTTTATTTTTCCCAAAAAAGCACGACACTTTCAACTTCATCTCAAAATTTCCCTCCTCTACTTAGCTTCCACTAGTGCTTCACACACGGCAATTCTCCTCTATGGTCCCTCAAAATAACTTCATCGGATAGTCTGGTTTGTTTGTAGGTTCTTTCCGGGCTCATTTTGAGAACCGGGACCGTTCACGTTTGAAATCTTGTAAAGAAAATATTAGTTATACCAAAAATCACGTTGGTCGGATATCAGTTGACATGCTTTTGGAACCCCTCTATGTTCCGAAAAATAGATTTTGATTTTGTGTTTGAAGTTTTAAGTTTGCAACATAAAATGTATTTAACAAATATTTTGATTTAGTGTTCGAAATTTTATTTTGCAACGTTAACAAATATAGCTAGAATGAACATGATTTTTTTTTATGTGTTTCATTTTTTTTTTTGACCCTTGGGTGTACCTTCATGTAATTAACGATATATACAAGGGAAAAATTCACTTTGACCCCCTGTGGTTTGGATTGGGTGCGGTTACACCCCCTCACATTTGAATATATGCACATAACCACCGCATGGTCTGTGGACCAAAGTGCACCGTAACATCTGTTAACGGAATTTGTCAATTTACCACAATAACCTCATCTTCTTCC